>VRLP01002627.1:0-82963 GCA_009660295.1 Lophius piscatorius | reverse complement strand
AGGAGGGAAGGTGAACCAGCATCTGCTGCCATCCGTAGGTCATTTGTGACTCTAAGCAGAGATGTTTCTGTGCTGTGGGCGGAGCGGAAACCAGACTGAAAGGTTTCAAACAGGTTGTTGTATTTGAGGTAGTACTGGAGGTGGACAGCAACTACTTTTTCCAGAACTTTGGAGAGGAATGGGAGTTTGGAAATGGCCTGTAATTTGCAAAAACTTCTGGTGAGTTGGTTTTTTGAGGAGTGGTCTGATTATGGCAGCTTTTAGCTTTTATCATTAGTCCGTAGGTGTGGGAATCGCCTGTGGTCTCACAATGTGATGTTACTACAATATAAAAATTAAACATTCTTACTTTTTACGTTTTTGTTCAACTGCAAATTAAATCCCCTCAGAAACCCATACATCTGTTCCTTTGTAGAATAAGAAAGTTTCAGTAATTTGAGTCATTTTGAAGACAAGGGTCTCTTCTATCTGGTGTAAACCAAACAATGCGTTCTACCTAAAGAACATCATACCTACAGTCAAACGAGGGGGTGGCAGTGGAATGTCGTGGAGATGTTTCGCTGCTTCAGGGCCAGAAGGACTCATCATAATTGAGAGAAATATTATTTCTACGCTCTACCAGTCATTTCTGAAGAAGAATGTTGTTCATCAGTCTGTCAGATGAAGCACCGGGCTATTCCATCATGCAGCAAGACAATGATCCTCTGCAGAAATCCAAGTTGCATGGCTCAAAAGTAATAAAGTTTAAGTTTTGAAAAATCTATGGGGGGGCTTAAATACTTTATACAGCACCTTAAATGTTACACTAGATTCTGACGCTGCTTTGTCATGCATCTGCAATGTTTGGAGTAAACCAACAAAAGGGGACAATTTTTTACAATCACAAAACGTTGTGGGGAAAAGGTCTTCCCTGCCAAGCTGCTGGAAGATCTCTCTGTATAAAGGGCTGTAGTGTGTCCTAAGGGAAACGTGAATTCCGGTTTTTACAGTTTGTTCAAAAAATTAACTAGAGCAGAACTATGTAGATCTGCACAATAAAGTTTTCCTTCTGAGTAGGGCACGAGATGACATGGCTGTCAGGCTGGCTGGCTTACTAGAACACTATATAGTAGCAACAACGGCACCTAGCTCAAGAAGAGGCAATTAAGGTACTTAAAATTAATGAAAAATTACTTCTGTAACCTGCATCAGAAATTTCACTTGTTTGACTCTTACCTGAGCCAGGATCTGAATAGATACTGTATACTACAGATTTCACTGAAACCTAAAATTTCAACTTCATGGTTGCAAGAGAGGAAGTGAGTTGCCAAAGTCAGTATGATAGATATTAGGCAACAACAAATGTTCCAAATATACCTAAAATAATTCTATTACATTCAAATGTTTTTTCTTTGATTCATGCAATTTTAAATGCATGAATGCATGAAATTCCAGACGGTGAGGTGTTTTAAATACACCTCACCGTCTGGAATTTCCTAATTATTGATTTCCTACCTCTTCACTCAACAACAACATAGCAACTTAACACAGTGGGTACCGGACAAACCCAAGAAGTTCTGTTGTGGAAGATTTTGTTTTAAAGCACTTTTGACACACTTGACATAACCATATTAGGGGATTGGAGTATGGTGTCCATAGGTCCACTTCCATCGGGTCATTGATAGTATTTTAAAGATATTTCCCTTTTTTCTTTACTTGGACATGATCAATGATCATTCAGTCACATTTCTTTGACTGTTCAGAAGTGAACAGTCCTACCATTTCATGAATTTCAGTATATTCTGGCCACTCAATGTGTAATCAAATGATTATGATTGGATTAAACTGATGCTCTTTGTAGACATGATATGATGAAATGACTGAAAGAATGACTGAAAGAATTTGTACATCATGTTCACGGAGGCCTTGGCCGGAGGTTCTGTCTGCAGGTTAATTATATGATGGTTTTAGGATTGAGACTAATTATTGACATCACTATCTGAAGCAAGCTGTAACACAGAGCTCTGTGTTAGTAAACAGAAAAGCTAAAGGTTAGACATTCAAACTCTTCCGAACTTTCTTCAGAAAGTAGTGATTCTTCTTAAATGACTCATTCATATTCTGTGAAGGTTAAGGGAGGGGTTGGAGCCTTTCCGGATGTTGTAGGGCAAGAGGTGGGGAAGGATCTGGACTTTGCCAGTTCATTAGAGAGCAACGTATAGGGTCCATTTGTTTGACACTGGTTCTCACAAAAAATAGTTAACTTTTGCTGCGTTTGGCCCTTCGTCTACATTACGACAGGATTTCCGGGTCCTAGTTAACCGAATCTTTTGCAAAAGGAACTACACTGTTTCCTTTTGCTTTACCAGAAAACTGGATCATTACAGTTACAGGACGGTTCTGTTGTGTTTATTTTATAAAGTTATGCCGCCAAATACTGGACATAACTAAAAGAAGTATGGAAGTTTTGGTTATGACCAAAACTTCCATACTTCTTTATGTCCAAACAGTTGCAAAGGGGAGTCACAGGTTTCTTTGAAGAAATTTCCCAAATCAATTTTCCTCATTCAGAAGTTAACTTTAAATCATTATTGGAAAGTTACTGGAAACAGAATCACAGGATATTTGTGGATAAAGTAGATATACTATGTTGTCATGTTAGAGTTGTTGTTTCTAAATGTGTAGTTTTTTTAAGAAAACATTTTTTTTCTGTGGATTTTCTACGTCTAATGTTACCAAATACTGCATTAACCATGACACACTGCATCGGTTACAATGATGACAACATAAGTTGGATGCGAGGAAGATGTTCAAATACATAAATTATTGAATTATACATTTGTCCAGAGTGGGGGCTGCATCTTCACCACAGGGTATTAATTGAAGTATATGAAGATGCAACCAGTTTCCAAATGTTTTTTAGTAGGCAATGTCGACTTACGGTGTAGAAGGTGGAGAGAAATAGGTGCGAGTGTAAATCATACCGTTACACACCCTCCAGTCTGTGGCTGAAAATCTGGTGCAGACACTCCCTGCAATGTCTGTAATATGAAATGCAAATTGGACAAAAGTAACACGTCTATGCAGAGGAAACTCAAAACCTAAAGTATTTACTAATGAACCGAAATTAAATTAGGGCCTCTGATACCACCAATAGAAAAAAGTTAGTCTGGAGTCTGGAGTATGCTTTAATGTTTTTATGTCCGTCAAGGAAATTAATGCATTAATATGACATAATGCAGCATTTATGTATAATTGTAACATCACTTTTGGCAGAGACACACTTTATGATGGAAGATCACATTTCACTTATGTTATAACTGGAAGGAAAGTTTGTATGCTGTCATGTACCTGTATTGTAAAACCATCAGGGGTTATACACATCTGCAGACCTTACTTACCATTTCATAATGGAGTGCGGGCAGGAGGGGATTATAAGTCAGCATAAATAAAGATGAACTACTCAGGTTTCACCACCAGACAAGTTATTTAAATATTCCTGTTAATTATTATTCATATTATTTGCTTATCTGGGAAAAGGGATCAGTTTTCCAAAAATATCAAATGCCAACTCTCCACTACATGGGAGGTGTGTATGTGGTGTTTCTGAGACAAATCTCCCTCACAGAATAAGCCTGTGTTCAACTTGTAACCATGGAAACACTGATTCAGTGCTTGGCTGTTTTTTTTGGGGGGGGGGGGATTTCATGAACAAATGGTTCTTGGGTTATGCTCACAAAACAAAAAAAGTGACCGACTGACAGAACGGAACCATGTCCACATCCCAATCCTTACTTCCTTACTTGATGGCAGAGAATAATCTGAACTATCACTTAGATACACTGTTGAACAAAATAACTCTGAGGGAAGTTTTGCACAGCAAACTTTATTTTACTGTATTCCACACATATTAGATTTTATGAAATAAGTCGGCGTGCGACTTAAATCCCTGCATCAGAAGAATGTTTCGTATATGGATCAGATGTAGTTTTGCAATCTAAAATTGCATTACCAGTGACTAACAGCAACTCTATTGAGGGTGCAAATTTAATATCATCTGTCTGCGAACTTCCAGACTGCAATCCATATGATACTTCAGTTCACCCTTCCCTATCCAAGCGAGGAGGGAGAGTCTGCAGTGACCTTCAGGTAATAAAACAATGTCATTGAGTAGCCTGTCAAGTAATAAGATTCTTTTAGACAGAGATAAAGGAGAGAGGGCCCATCACTCAGTTCTGAGTGAACAAAAGAAATAGATCGTATCCGGAGGGGATCCAATACTTTGTCATGGCGTTAGTGTCCCTTATTCACATCTGGGTATTTAGATGAACATCAGATTTAATAATACAACTGATATACACTATGACTATTTGTACATCAGTGTGTCCCCACTGTATAAGACTAAATGAAATAGTTGATAAGGAAGATAAAGACTACTGAGAAACAGCACAATGTACGCTACTCTGTTTTTGGACCTGTGATTGTTGGAGGAGAAATTAGTTGGAGAGAATTATGTCTAGCTGTCCGGCGTCGATTCAGAAGAGTTAGTAATAGTTTTTAAATGAAGAAACAGGGGAGTACATTAGATTATGGGTCAGTCGAAAGAAAACCTCAAAGGACGAGAAGACCTATCCTTTTCTAGTCGCTGAAACATCCATCATAAACTCTGACTCCCTTGAAATAAAGTGATAATGTGAGCTGATTTGACTGGTGTCCAGTGCAGGTTGGAAGGATTTTTTTGATGAAGTTTTGAAACAGGGATCATTTCACTGCAGAGATATTGAGATAACATCACTTGAAATTGTATTAGACAAGCCAGTTTGCTTTTGTAAAAACGACCTCAGCCTTTCTGGCAGGTTTTGACTTCCTTTACTTTTGGAGAAATAATATTTCAAGTCTCGGCACGACACTGAATTACTTGTCAAGATGTGTCGTTTCTGCAGCACTGGAGGAAGACAGAACCTATTCTCATTTTCCAGGTGACGCCAGCAGGTTTCAAAAAAATTATAGATATAAAATTGGCTTTGAATGGTTTCAACAGACAGGAGTCATATCCCTCCATCAGCATCTTGTAGGATGATGTCAGATTTAAAAATAAGGTGAATATATAGCCCAAAACTAAAAGCACATAATGTAAGTTTTCAGCTCAACGTGATGCGTTGCATCATAGCGCTTGAACAGCGTTGCTTCTTCATGAATCCCTTACTTTATAACTTGTGAAATGCTGGACATTTATTTCTACAATTCAAAGTTTGTTTGATACATGTTTGAAGGAATGCTGAGATGACATTGGGCAAAGTATCAGGTCTGCAAAACGGTTCACGTGACACGCACTCACAGTGACACGGCTATGCTTAGGAATAACTAAAAGGATGTCTAAAATGCCAGACTACACACAGGAAGCTTCCATGAAGAGGTGGTTTCTGCTTTTGTTATCATATGAAGGGAGAAAAGCATTGCTGCAAAGGCAAAGACACATCCACACACTCTTATAAAGTCTCATAAAAATACAGACATTTCTCCATGGTGCTATTATGGCACAAGACCCAAGAGACTCTAATACATACAGTGTGTAGATAAAAGCAGGAAATTCACCTTCATCTATTTCTGGTGTCCCTCTCTGCTCAGGGATTTACTGTCCCTCTCCGAGGAACTGCTTAATGCTGCTCTGCGTTCCTGAAATCCTAAAAATGAAGGGGGAAAATCTATCAGAAGCACCTGCTGTTTCCATGAAACCAGCCAACTACGTGAATCCAGGTGACATTTGCGATGTGCTTCTCAGCTCACCCAATAAATTGCCTTCTGCCGTCACGGATTTGGACATATTGGAGCAGGATTTTTTTAGGCATGAGGAAATTCTAACAGATCCATGGATAGTGTCAAAGTTTCTGCAGTTCAATATTGGACTCGCAGTCACTGCCAAGGGGACTTTGGTTGTGACATTTTGCCAGTCATTCAATAGGCTTCTGGATCTACTTTCGGAATTTGTGACCTTTTTGCTGGATAATTTTTGGTTGAATAGCTGGAGTGGCCACTGGGTAAAATTGGAGGCAAGTCTGAGTGCCACACTTGTATTCCAGTTTAGATAATACATGCATGGTGGGTGAATAGTTTGAAAAATAAGGTGTTTTAATTATCTTTCCATCTGACTTTTGTGGGTCCCCTTCTATTGTGGGATTCACGTACTATTTAGGGAGTACATTAAAGGTTAAGTTTGTAGGATTTAGTGGCATATTGTGGTGATTTAGTAGATTTCAACTAACTAAATACTCTTTACCTCAACCACCCATAAAAAATGTGCAGGAAAACCTAAGATTTCTGCAAAAATCGCAAAAGGGCCTCTCTTTGTCACGATTCAGCAAAACTGAGTTGAGGCCCTCGCACAGGCACGAGTCAGCAGTAGAACGTTTAGTAATAGAAGACCTAATTCATTCAGAGGTCATAACCATGAAGCGGTCCAAACAGGCAAACACTGTCCAAATTGTTGAGCAGAGGCAAATCAGAACAGGGTCCAAATAACCAAGGAAAAAGCATTAGTAGAAAGCCCACTGGTAACAATGGAGAAATATGAGGAGAAAAGGATGGAGAATGAGTAACTAAGGAACATCAACATCACATACCTTTAACCGAAGACGGAGAACCACAGATTTAAATATGTAAATTGAGATAAGATGAGAAACGGCTTGATATTGAATCGAGGGATTAGAAGGAAGGCAAACAGATAGACAATCAGAAACTGTGTGACACATGGATGTGACAGGAGAAATTATATTCAAAAATTCCAAATAAAAAGAGACAGTTAACCCTTTTATTCCTATCCTGCCGCCACCGACAGGATATTGAAAGTTGAAGTTATCTTGGAAAAAGGGGCAGAAGTACTCACTCATTGGACATTTTTTGACAATTCTACAGCCATAGAATCAAAATAAATCCAGGCGGCCTGAATATAATTATAGTTATAAGAGGGTTAAACACTTTCAACGAAGGAGTAGCAGCACCACTCCGGATATCCGAGTTCCTCACTTTTCTCTAACGTAGAGCCCAGCTATTCTATGAATGAAGCTTCGCCAAGGTTGCCCCTTGTTTCCAAATTTGTTCTTGACATTGATAGACAGAATCTCAAGGTGCAGTCGTGGTGAGAGTGTCTTGTTTTGGGACCGTGGAATTGGGTATCCTCTCTTTGGAGATGATGCGGTTCATCTGTTGGTTTAATTTGTCCGTGGTCTTCAGCTGCACTGTTGTTTATAGCTGAGTGTGCAGCGGCTGGTATTAGAGACAGAACCTCCAAATCTGAGGCCGGAAAAAGGTGGACTGTGCTCTCTTGGTTTGGGATGAGTCGTTGCCTCAAGTGAAGGACTGGAAGTTTTTGCTTTATATTTAAAAAATAACATATTAATCATTAAATCTTCTAAAGATCATTATTTAAACGGACCTCATTCACACCAGCAACCACAAAAAGCCAGCGATAATCGAGATATTTCATATGAGTCAAAATTATACTCGCCAAAACTATTGCTCATCTAAAGCCATATGAAGTCTGTTCTCATTTCCTTCTTTAAAAATAGGTCCAATAAATTGGTTATAGAGGAAACCGGTGCGTTTAAGTTTGATCATAAGTTACTTTTCCAGTGGCATGGAGGTCCTTTTTCTCCAATAAGTTTTAATTTGTTCTAAGTGAGCGCTCAGCTGGAGCAGACCTTCCTCATATTTAATACGGACGCAGGATGAGACTACCTTAAGCAACCTAGCACAACCTGGCATGTCAAAGAACACATCCTTATCCCAATTTTGAATTCTGATTGTTTAAAAATATGACAATCAACAAAGTCATCCCGGTTATTTTCACGGCCTGAGGCATCGACTCTGAAAGTTGCTTGCCCCAGTGTAGACGTTTCACCTAGAGGGCAATTTTGGAGTAGTCTGGTTGATGAACAGGAGCTGTGATCGTCCCAGCCACACCGAAGTAGGCCAGCATGTGATAATGTGTCACAAGTTGAGCTCATGACATAGTAGCACAAAGTTTCCCCTCGCAGCTCCAGAATGTCACTGACTATTTAGGTGAATTTACTTTTCATTTTATTGGTTGCAGCATTGCCAGACTCAGTTCTGGCAAATTTCCCCCAGCAATTTTATGTATTACTAAGGCTTCTTTGTGCCACACAAGTGTTAGTCATGATTCATGATGACATCTGGGGAAGGTGTGAGGGAAAATGAGGTAAAAGGCTGTGAGTTCAATCATGTAGAGTCTTCATCAGCACTAATTGGAATAAATATATGAGCACCCTTTTGAAATCTCCAGTGACAGAAAAGTGTAATTTAGGGATTATTTTTCTAAGTATGGGCTATAGTAACTCAATGATATTTAGAACTGTCAGAGCAATAATAGATAATCGTGGAACTTTACGTCTTAGCATGTTTTGTTAGATCCCCGAAATGTTGGGGATATTATGGAGTCGTCCTCTGCCACAAATCCTTCGTGTTATCCCGATAAATCAAATCTATCGCATAGATCATTTTGAAGTGCTGAGAAAAACTGGATTGAATTTGTTAAAGGTAGGTTTAATAGAAGATTAATCTCCAAAAGGTTTTATGGCCATAATTTCTCATTCATTGGTCCAATTGAGTCATTATTTAGTGCATATGAATCCACTGTACGAGATTTAGCTTTTATTTAAATCATATTTTAGTCTAATAGTTCTCATTTACCCACTAGGTGGAGCTTTTTTCACGAAAAATACAGTTTTTTGGACATACTGTAACTTCACATTTAATTTGAGGAGATCAATCAGGCAGCTTGTTTGTACAACACAGGGGATTTGGGACTTTTAGGGGTTACACCCTTATTGGCTGGGACGACAGCGTAGACCTAAATTTAGTCATTTTGTCTAATCAACAAACAAAATTATATTCACTGGTTTAGGTAATGATATAACAGTCTGTATCGAAAAGAAAAGTTTGATTTTCAGGCACTTCTCTCCACATTTCAAAATTATTTATTAAGACATTTTCATGCAATTGATTTTCATTTGTGGTTATCAACTATTATTTTATGTACACAATATGAAATGATGTTGTATTTGTGACACCAAGCCCAAATTCAAGATGGCTTTATGAAAGCTTACCACCTTTATTTACCCTGGATCGGTTCTATACCTCATTTATCTGTAAAAGATTTTTCTGAGATGAGTTATTAACTTTTAATGAGATTACTGTAACCCCATAATCCGTTTCTTCCTACTCTTGGTTTCCTGTGACGTCTTGACAGTGTAATAACTCTCACGTTTTGTTTTTATAGGTGTGAGTAGGTGTTAATGGCCCTGGCAGCCACTGGCTCTAAGGTTTCTATTTTAATGAAATAATGATGATTGATGTAAAAACGACACCACAGACATCTCACTGCAAAGTAGTGTGACGGAGAAGAAGGCTCCTCTTCTCTGACGATGATGCCTTTTTTCTCTCCGCCTACCTGAAAGGCTGCTTGAAGGTTGTCGGAGGAAGAAATGATATAGTGCTGCACCTTCCGTGGAAATGATCTTTAAACTGCAAATGCTATATTTCCCTTCTCTTCTTTTTAAGAACAGTCTGTGCTGTATTGGACCCCCTTCCCTAATAGGTTTTAAATTATAGTTTTATTTGAAAAGGGGAATAGTATCTAAATTGTCAGTTTGAAAAGGTATTCACTCTTCTGAGTTTAATATTTAGCTGTTTGAACCTCAGCAGCAACCAAAACATTTCTGGTGTTTGAAGATCAGTCTCTGAAATCACTGTAATGGAGTTTTGAACAGTGGGTCTTTCCAGAACTGCTTTAGTGCCACTTTAGAGGGTTTTAGAGCATGAACTGGTCTTTTCAGGTCCCACCTCAGCAACTCAATGGAGTACAGGTCCACACTCTGACGAGAACCACTCAGAAATTATAACTTTATTCCTTTAGGGTCATTCAGATGTGGACTAGTCTTCTGCTTGGGATCATTGTCTTGCATGACCCACCTGTGCTTGTGTTTCAAGTCAGACTGATGAACTGACATTCACATTCAGAATTTTGTGGTTAAGAGCAGAATTTAGGTTTCCCTTAATTATGACACGTTGTCGTGGTTCTGAAGCAGCAAAGCATCTCCACAACATTCCACTGCCACCTCCACGTTGGACTGTAGGTCTGATGTTCTTCTAGTGGAATGCTGTTACGGAACGGGACCCCTGTCGTCCACACAGTTAAACTTTTGACTCAACAGTCCATTGAATAGTCTCCCCTAACCTCTGATGGTCAGAAATATTTGTTGTGGCAATATTCAGATGAGCCTTAATGTTCCTCTTGGTAAGCAGTGACTCCCGCCACGCTACTCTCCTATGAATATAATTAGTGTCTCTCCAACAGCCATTTACACAACACTTAATTGAGGTGGGAGAGGCCCGCAGTTCCTTGTATATTTTCTTTGGGTCTTTGGTGACTTCCCCAATGAGCCTTTGTCGTAATCTTGCAGGAATGTTGGAAGGTGGACCACTTCTGGGAAGGTTCTTTAATGTTCCAAGTCTTCTCCATTAGTAGCTAATGTGTCTCACTGTGGATCTGTGGAGTCCCAGTGCCTGAGTAATAGCTTGTAACCCGTCCCAGATTGATGGATTTTTATGCAGTGTCTGTCCTGGGGTGCTATGGTTTGAAAGTAAGCAAAGTTTGAACTTTTCTCATTCATCAGCCCTCATGTATCCACTTATCTCCTCTATACATGTCTGCAAATTAATGAGACGCTGTGACTTTCCTGTGTGTCATATTTGAGCAGGAAGCGCACTTTACTTCTTTTCTATGTCGCCTTATTCTAAACATTTCCCCCTTCATTTCTTCTATGGTTTCCGCACTGATAGAAAACTCTGTAAAGTCTTTGGCCTACAAAACAGACTGGATGTCAGCCAAGCTAGTTCATTTAAAATTATGGAGAATGATATACAATCAAATATATTAGTATAATTTTGCCAATATTCCAAATTAATATGAATTTTATGTTCACAACCTGTAAATATTTTATGTTTCTATGTTCTGTACTATTTGTGCATTTATTCATACATCGGCTCTGTTTTCTTTGAGCGTGTTTATATGAAACACTTAGCATCTGTTCAGTGTCAGCTCCTCCCACCGTATACACACTAAACTCCAGAACCCTGGCCGCAGAAACTGGGTCAACACCTTCACGGAGAGACTAATCCGGGAAACACACGCAAACACACAACACGTTGAGGAAAAATGTGAAAACGTGACCGCCGGTCCGACTGAAAAATGTAAACAGAATGATTGAAAATGGCAGGCCTTTGATTTCTTAACACACCTTTTTTTTAAATTCTTCTCATTATTTTCCTTTACCTTCTTTCTGATTGTTCTATTAATTCATTATCCTTGTCCCTTCAATTCTCTCTCTCTTGTCCCTCTATCGATCCAGCATTGTTTGGCTGTGATAGAATCCTTGTAGCTAGAGATAACAGTGTGATCTTCTTCAACAGACCCAGCTCTTGAGTGAGAGCCAGAGCTTTTGACTCGTTAAAACCAGAGATATTGACTGAGGCATTCAGAGGCTGCATGTTTTGGCATTATAGCTGACAGCTGGAGTCAAATTAAAATTGCTTGCAAACTGATCTTTTGCAGAACCTCTCTTCTGTTTCTGCATATCGTCAATTTCATAACAGTTGCTGCAAAAACTATCCGGTGATCAAATAGAGAGCTTCGTCAAACAGTCTCCCATCTGCTGTTGACATTTTACAATCCATTTTAATGAGGTTTCTTGGCCGAAGCATCACAACACATTTTCTACATTTGTGACCGAGCACTGGACAATTATAATTGTCAAAACTGATAAATTGAGACAATATTGCAGACAGGTCGAATTTGGAAGTGCACAGTTTTTGCTTTCCACTAACAAAACAATGGTGACCTGCCAAAGCAGCCACAGGAGCTGGCACCTTTCACATGGCAGTAAGCATTTACAAGCACGTGTCTGGTGTTTATAACCACCAGACATTTTTCTTGGCAGGCTGGAAGGGCCCTGTGAAACAATATGTGGACCCACTGGATCCTGTAACCTGCCATTTAAAAACTACTAATGGAAATCCTGTATTTGCTGGGGAACTCAGCAGGGTGCCTCGCCTTCTGTGTGTATTCTCCCACATTTCTGTGCATAATAAACCTTTGTTCGTCGAGGGAAGAAGCCCCCAAGAAGTTGGAGGAAATGTAGGGGGAAAGGTGAGAAGAGCAGATGGAGGTGAGAGGGAGCTGCAGAGCGGAAGTGTGAAAATATACCCATTTCCCTCTGTGTCCATCATCAACCCATTTCCTCTGTTAAGAGTCTGGGCCCATCTCAGCCAAACATGGTTTTTCTCCATCACTTCTTTCAGCAGTCTAAAAGTCTGACAACAATTAATCAAAGTATCATAAGTGTTATTACGTGTGTGGTTGAAGCTGCCTTTCGTTGCGTGGAACTGAAGTGGTTGCAGCTGCATTTAGTGGCTTCCTGGAGACTTGACAACATTCTACAGATGTTGACAGGTTAGTAGGTCAAACTGTCATTTTCCTTTACTGTTCATGTTTAATGAAACCAAGGCATCAGTATTGATTTCACACTCATGCGTTGCACGTAATGACTTTGTTGCACCCTTACAGTGAAGTAGCTATGGTTTTACTGTAAATGTAGTTTAAATCAGGAGTTGTGATTGAAGGTATTTGCATCGGTCAACTTCCAAAATTAATCTCCCCTTCATGGAGTGGTGGTGGTGGTGGTGGTGGTTGATGACTTCTGAGAGTGAAGCTGAGGAAATGATGAAGCTGATAAATGTGTAGTATGAATCAACTAAAGATACTGAAACAATTATATTTAAGGTAACATAGACGAAGACGATAATCCAAAAATGAAAATGAGACTTTGTGGTGATGAATAACTGATGAGACCATCTGGAGAATGATGACAGAAGATCTCTGAGAAATGCTAACAAGAAGATGATAATGAAACTAGCCAAAGTGTGCAAAAACATCAATACAACTTTCTCCAGACCTTTCTCTTCATTACATTCATTTACGTATGTTATTCCAAAATATACGTATATCAGGCAACATTAAAGGTACATGCTGAGAAATCTTCTAGGCATCCACTGATTTACAAAACGTATCCTCATTGCAATTTTTTAATTGTGGAGATACAAAATTGATCAAGATAGATTCAAGACTTAATAGTGAACATTCCACAAAGTGACCTGTCTTCTAGAATTCCTCAAAGAAAACAGCAAAAGAAAATTGAGGCATTCACAAAAGACCTACAATAATACAAGAAAACTGTATGGTAGGAGAAAGGCCCTGCTAACTGAGGAGAGCCATAAGGCTCTGAATGTCGCCACAACCGGCCTTGATGACCCTGTTTGGAAGGGATCCCGTCACATCTACCATCAACCAAACTGAATTATACAAAACTAACGTAATACCCACGGTCAAACATAAAGGTGGAAGTGTGATGAAGTGGAGATGCTTTATTGCCAGGACAACTCACCATAGTTGGTTTTAACTAAGTCATTAGTTTTTGAATTGAAGCTCAAGCACAACTGGGTCCTGCAGCGAGACAAGGATCCCAAGCAGGATGGATAAAAGGACTAAAATAAAATGATCTTAATGGTCTAGTAAGAATCTGGACCTGAACCCCGTTGATCAGGTCATGCTTCCAAACCCTCCCATGTGGCTGCACGTAAGCAGTTCCACTAACAGGTGGTCAGAAATTCCACCATAATGATGGTAGAGACCGATTTCCAGTTATCAGAAGTTTTTGACTGCAGTTTGCATTGTGATACATATACAAACAGCTACATACAGTTAGTGTGATCAAAAGTCGTTGTTGGAGGACTGATAAATAAAAAAAAAAGAAACATTGGGTTTTGCTGTTTACTCTTAAAATAAACCAAGAACAGTCTGTAAAAAAAAAAGCCAGAGTATTTTTTTAAACTGGAAATTTTAAGTGACCTAAATGTAAACACGAGGTACCCCCAAAGGGAAAAAGATTTACCATAAACCGCCTTTTCCTCCCACGATCGACCTTTAGATATGGAACAGGACTCTCTTGTCCTCTGTGCATTCACAAGAGCTGTTTCATTTAAACTTGTAGGGTTTTGTTCCCCTTCATGCCGATGACGTTCTTGTCCAACGGCCAAGCTAAATCTTTAACAAGGGGGGAAAAATCCACTCTCGCAGTCAAACCCTGTTAAACAGTATTACGCTATAACATGGATTAATGTTAAGTGCCTTGCCAAGGGCAGGTCGATATAATTTACATAATGACCGGAGACCATTAGTCATTGATATTTTATTTGATCAAATTCTCAACTTTTTCTAACAAACTAAAATGTCTTCTTTCTAAGCTTCATCTATATTCAAAGATGAGGAGGAGGAGGAATATTGCTCAAAACATTTCTTATTGTATCTCTAGCTTTTGCATTGAAACCTGATGGTCGTCAGCGAATAAAACGTGCCCTTTGTTACAACATCTGGGTCTCATGTCCTGAGATTTAGATTAATCCGTTGTGAGTTTCCAGCTGCGAGAGCGCCTGTTCCAATGTGTGTAACCTTGATTGGATGAATCAGATATTTTGGGGGGTTGGTTGAGGGAAATTGGAGGCATTTGGAGGCATGTGGCGGGTGATACAAAGACCGGGTTCCTTCAGGTCAATGCGAACACTGAAATTACAAGACTCTAAAATTGGGTCAAGAACGGGAGGAAAGTTTGGTCTCGGCTCGCTTTCAGTTGAAACCTGGGACATGTTTTCTTGTGGTTTGAAAGCAAACAAACCAATCATAGGGGAACATTGAAAGCTAAATCCTTAAAATCCATATGGTGACAGAGATCTCCTCACAGATCTATCTTTTAACAGATCTGCATCACGGTCACTCCTCAGCAGGGGATTCCTCTCTGATCAGCATGTTAAAAGCTTTTCAAAAGTCCTTCCTTGTATTTTATTTTGAGTATTACTTAAACTATCACAAGTAGGGCGGAAGCGAGGAGAAAGCGACCCCTGCCATATTGGTGGCTATGCTAACGAAAAACAAAACGGTGCAGAGAGCAACATACCACTGAAAACCCGTCAGACGTGGTCCCTCTTTCTTTGCATCCATGCATGGGTGGGGGGTGGTGAGGGATTGGAGGCGGGACAGTCAAATAGTAGTTCAAATTATTGTGTTTACAGCTCAGTGTTTACAGCTCAGTGTTTACAGCGGTCATCCCTCATCGAGAGACCAGGGTTCGAGCCCAGCCCCTGACACAACATGCCATGGGTCCTTGAGCAAGACCCTGAAACCTCAGCTCCCCAGGTGCTTCACTGTGGGCCGCCCACTGATCCCTCAGGGATGGTTCAAATGTATTAAGTAAATGCTGCGGTAATCAATCTACCAACCTAACATGAAAAACAGAATCTCCTCAACTCGCGCTTCGTTCTGATAACCCAGACCCACAGCATGACTGTCCTTGAATCATTCATTCTCAGGTCGCAGGGGCTGGAGCCTATCCCAGCTCCTCAAGTAATTCATTCATGCTCAATAAAAAGTGAAGTCGATGGTTCTGATCCAATTGATCGTCGTTAGATTTATGCATACGTAAGTAAATGACGTTTTTTAATGTTTTACGAGCCTTTTTAATTTGTTCACGCCGTCGTCTATCACGGCTCCTGTACTTGTACTTGTTGTAACTGTACTTGTTTTTAGAGTTCATTATTTCTTACCTCCCCACTTCATTTTTTGAGATTTTGCATGAAAAAAATCTCCCCCCATTCCATCGACTTCATCTTGAGGCCGTTAAATCGGTGACAGATTTGTTAAACTGGTCATCTTTCCTCTCAATAACTTGGAGAATGGTTGTATCTGCTGTGCTAATGAGACAGAGATGCACACAGAAGGTTAATAGATTTATTGCGTCCGTTGTAAATAGATATCAAGGTCATTCCAGACGTAGTGGCTGCAGCTGGGTTGCATGTCTCCCTCCAAAGGCTCCTTCTTTCAGCTCTACTAGTGACATCTGTTGGAATCAGACAGGAAGTTTGTTGTCCAGAGACATTCATAGCCCGGTTCTCCAGCATACATTCACTCTGATAAAGGATTCAAATCAGAGTCATTGTCTTAATGCATGCTAAATTTAAAGGATTTTTAAGAAAGATGTTAAATAAGGAAGTACTTCAATTTTTTTTCTATTACTGCAACTACTGTATTTTCCTTAACGACCTTTTGTTGTTCTGTTGGAGGAATTTTGGGTCATCAGCCACATCTGAGAAGGTAGTTTTTATGCCTTTTCAGTTGTGGACCAGTTGGGATAATTGTTTTGCTGCATGACCTAATTGCGCTTGAACTTCAACGGACAAACTTAAAATCTGGCATTGTCCGTCACAATTTTCTGGCAGAGAGCGGAATTAATGTTTCTCTTAATTATGGCGACTCCTCCTGGTCCTCAGGTATCAAAGCACCTCCTCAATATCAATCTGCAACTTCTATTCCACTATATGTTGAATGCTGTGCTTGATTTAAAGCACATGTAACTGGATAGTTGCACTTCTAACAGTTCAACTTTCCAATCATCAGTCCATAGAATATACTAGGTTAGCAGTGGCTTTCACCTCATCACTTTAGCACAGATGCCATTTTGCCCAGGGTCCGTTGAATGCTGGAGCCGAGAATAATGACCTTATTGAGGTGAGAGTGGTCAAGGTTTAGCTTGGATTTTTCCTTTAGGTCTCTGGGGACTTCCTGAATGACCCTTCACTATATTCTTGGACAAATTTTGGAGGGTGGGCTACTTCTGTGATGGTTCATTATTGTTCCAAGCCTCTGCTATTTTTAGATAATGTGTCTCACTGTGAATCTGTGGCGTTCCAGAACCTAAGGAGTGGCTTTGTTAACCTTCACTAAATGTATTTCCATCATTTAGTGAAGCACAAGTCTTTAAGAATTTATTTTTATTTCGGAATAGTGTGCTACTGGTGATACCTACAAGCCAACTTCCTGCTTCTGTGGACATTCTATTGAAGTGATGATGTGGTTGAACAGGTCTGGTAATGATCAGGTCTGGGTGGATCTTGTCCAGCGGGAACCAGAATTGGTATCAGTGAACCTTTTCGAGTCATTAAATTGTAATTTTGAAACTTGTATTTTCTGTGTAGCCTATTTTTTGTTTAATTCTGTTGGGGAAAAAAAGCCAATTTAGGTTTAAGGATGACCAAGACTCAAACTTAACTTTCACACAATTTATTTCTTTTTAAAATAATTCATACAAATGCATACAGTCACAAACATATCTTTGTCAGTTTGTCGGTTTCGACCAAAAATAATGATATTTACTGTAGAATATAGAATATGTATACTGTATATTGCTACGCCTACTACTTTACCATAAAGGGGACCAAGGTAGGCAACAGTGGACTGTCTGTTACTATCAGGGATGGAATTTCAAGGAGAACCTCAACACTTAAAAACTCTAATCTATTGTTTTTACTCGTGGCACCCATCGGTTTGTACAAAGGTTGCTTGCTATTTATATTATGACTTTTAGGAACTATTAACACATCATGATAGGCATCTGGTGAGGGGAGATTAAGGTTAATATTCTGGCATTACGATGGGGTTCTTGGGCTCACTCCACTTTAGTACCTTCTGTTCTCGACAGCTGCAAAATACTCACCAATACCTAGTGAAATATCCATCCCTAATTGCCACTCTGACTACCTCACCTTGAAGTAGACCAGGTAGACAACAGTGAACTGTTTTTACTACTCAGCTACTGTTAGAAGGGGATCCGAAAAGCACCGCCACTTTTATGGCCTGCTAAGTATTTCAGATAGAAAAGCATTCTCAGATTTTTAACTACTGATAGTGGTACTTTATTGTGTTACTGAATTAGTTTGCCATCTTGGATTTAATCTGATTTTGAGCATTATTTTTGTACATAGTGTTTAGTTGTGCATTTAGATGGCAGTCTTTGCATTGATGCCACGTGGAGAGTACTTGTAACCACCCCTCCTCCCAGTGCTGCTTTTTAGACACAGATACAACCAAGTCACATTGACACAGGCAGGCAGAACACCATATGTACACATAGACACAAAGGCCACAGAGGGCAGCTAAAGGTATACTCAGGAAGGACTCATCATGAAATCTTAATACAATGTTAGACTGGAGAAATCAATATGCTCTAACGCGTTGTCTTTATTGTGCATCTATCACGTAAAATCAGAGATGATACTTCCATGATTAGCTGGGTCAAACTGATGAACCGCTATCAAAAATCAAGGGTCTCTTGAAGTCTTAAAGGTACAGCGTGTAGGATTTAGTGACATTAAGCAGTGAGATTCTAGATTGCAACTAATACAGTACACCTCAGATTTGCTCTCTGTCGGGGCATGTAGGGGAGAGTCATATGGTGGCCCTCCGACATTTATGAGGATTCGGTTCAGTCATGGCTACGGAAGCGCTCTGTGTTCTTTCTAACAACGTTCTTTTATTGCTTTGGTACCGCTGTATTCCTTCAGTGAAACATTGAAAAGGCAGGAGTATTGTTGCCACATTGCACCGGTAACATTTTGGAGTCTTTTCACCGCAAGGTCTGTTTTCACTCTGTCATCCCTTGACCCACTAAAGAACTGGTTGGGATCAATGTGAAATAATTCTAACACACCTACGAAATACGACACATCACTGTTCGTTGATTGTGTCCTACTTCCAAGATCCGATGGTCAGACGTAGCCTCAATGTTCAGGCTCAATAGAAGACATTTGTGGGCAACAACCAGATGGTTTTGAGATTTGGCTACAATCGTGTAGTACGAACACCGTCAATAATTATTAGCTGTCCTTGCATGCAAGCAAGTAAGTTTAACTGCAAATCAGAACCAACCATGCATAGTCAGAGACTGTTGATGCAGATGTTCACAGGTCCTTTTGCTGGTTTTACTGTTGAAAAGCGGATAAAGCAGTTGGAAGCAACACACAATGATTTACCTCTATCCTATATTATTTGTAAACATATTTATACGGAACTGTCCATGCTTATGACCTGAATTACTAAGGTGTATAGTAGTGGAAGTGCTGGATCATCAGACCGACATAACAACCTCAAACTGTACAGTGCTACTGACTCTCATCCAAAACCTTACTGTCCAAAATGCGACAAGGGATTTGCGCCCTCCCAGCTAAGCATACCGTTATGCCACCTCCCTGCAGCCTTTCCTTCCGCAACCCCCTGGATATGGGTCAAACATTTACACAAGTCCCAAGGGCAACGTCAAATGCCCCTTAAACATAGGAAAAGCAAACATTATATCAACTTTAGCTCCTGTTAAAAGTTCTGCTTCTAATGCAACGTCACCAAAAAAAAAAAAGTCAAGCAAGTAGAAAAACAAAAGCACTAAGTGGCATCAAAAGGAATTTTTAAAACTAAGAAATTTAAAAAAAAATAATATACCAACTGCGGAAACCGAATTTCCTGAGATGGTGTGCAAAAAGCTGCCTCTTTTTTCAGGGAGAGGTTAGGGCGCTTGTTAATTTAGGGACACTATAATAAAATACAAAAAAGAACGGATATTGTATTCTCAAACCAATTTGGCTACATAGAGGGATAAGATAACCCTTGATTTCTTAAGACTGGAATACAAATATCAGTATGTTTTAGCTGTAAGTCTAGAACTGTACAGACAGGTTACATTCATGTCATAACCTACTACTTTTGCTTGTACATCAAACTAAGGAAAGGACACAAAAAGAGAGAAAGACGTTAAATAGGCCCCTCTAGTTTGGACACACGAAAGACTACGACAGCAGAATTTTATTCAGTATATTTTTTCCTTCCCAAATCAACAAGTATTATTCATTTTTTTAATTCTGGCAGAAGAAACTTTTAAACTGGACTATTATGATGTTGCTATATTACGACGAACGGGGGATCTCAGGAATTCCAGTTGGTCTCATCAATGATTAGAGCTTATGCCAACTATGTCCACTCCTCCCCATCATCCTCTTTATCATCTTCTTCCTCTTTGGACTGTGTGCTGACTCTTGGAAACCAGTAGCCAGAGAGTTCTGAATCAACTGTTACTGGGACCTCAATATGTCGATTTGACAGCATGGACCTGTCTGAAAATAATTTGTCAAAAGGAGACTTAATCCCATTCTATTCCTCCGGTCATCTGACAACACAGGCAAGCATGTGTGTGTCTGTAAGTGTGTGTGCACATGTCTGTGTGTGCGTCTGTGGGTGTGTTAGTGGGGCTACAGTTGGTCAGTTGGATGATGCTCTCTGTCGCCCTCTGGTGGCTTGACTGTGTTTTGTCCAGGCGATGGGGCATGAGGAGGGTGTGTGACAGCAGGTGGGAGGGTGTGTGTGATTGGCACAGCGCTGGGCAGTATTCCTTCAACGGTTGGCGGGAGGCCACCAGCAGGCAAGCTCACCACTCTTGGAGGATACCTGAAGAGAGGGAGCGATCAAAGTTCAACCGAAAGGTCAAGAGATAGCTGTTGTTTTGGTCAAAGAGACACAAACATTTCAGCGGACTTCCATTAATTAGACAAGCCAATTAAACATTTGAATCTAAAAGCCTGAATCAGCTGAGTTCTTTGGTTAGTTGGTTTAGAACATTTTGGTACCACAGAGTATTGCAAATCCACAACGCTGCAGGACCTGATTTTATCACAATCATCAAATTCTGACTTTTGTTGTTGTGTATGGGTCAAGATACAAAAATGCTCAATCTTACATTTTCTGTAACGCAGGTCCAGACTAATTAATGCTGTGGAACAGAATAAAATATGGCATTTATATTTTAGGAAGAGGCCACAAAAGACAATAAACAATGCTTTTCACAGACTTAATAGTAGACTTCCATCTTGTAAAATCATTGGAGATGATCTTTAAGGAAACGTTTCTCAACATTAGGGGTCTTCCAAATTTTATAAACTTTTCTGTAACATTTTTTGTCATAATTGATTGCGGGAAAGATTTGATTGAATTTGTTCAGAATGCATCTCCAGGTCCAACAAAATACTAAAATGGAGGATTCAAACAATTATTCTCATCGCTGTTCACAGGACAGGACATAAAGTTTTGGGATAGCAGCTGTGTTGTGACAACCACAGCCCACCCATGAAGTGGTGTGTGTTGATAGTTAAGGATCAAAACACTCAGTGAAGGTTTTCCAGGCCAGGACTACACCCATTTCTTAAGGGTTGGAAAATAATGAATCGTGGCCATTATTTGGTCGTAAATTACTGGTGGATGCTACTCTGGTATCCCTCAGAGCCCAATCTGTGTCGTAGCAGCTCTTGAGATTTCTGGGATTTACTTGCTGCAAGAACCCAGTCTGATAAAGTCATTAAGACCAGGCTGTGATCGGACTGCACAGAATCATTGGCCGTTTCTCAATTCCAAAGTCCGCAGATGTCTGCATATTGTGAATCATTAATCATCGGTGTCCCCCAGACAGAATGATTATAGACTAATGAGCTACGTCTGTTACACTGCTAGCTGCTAGCAGTACATCAGTAATTACAGTTACAAAAAAAATGTGCTGTCATCATTGCCTTTAAAAATGTCTGATCAGTAGGATTTGAAGGCAGGGCGATTCATTTAAACCGACCACTTCAGGTTTATTTATAGCGAGAGCAGTTATTACCTATAAGCCCCGTTGAGCTCTGGGTGGACGGTAGCTGGGTCAACTCCTGCCCAGTGGTTGTTCTGAGAAAGGAACTCTTTATTAACACAGTTCTTGAGACTGTCAGGGATACGACCTGAAAATACAGAAAAGTTGATCATTTAAATTAATAGTCAGGGGCTCTAGATTGTCAGTGTTTTTCCTGTTTGTTTCTTTAAACCACACTTACCAAATCAGTAGGAAGGAGGGTTTATGCTGAAAACTGCAGCAGAACACCCGATATTTATTTTTAACTAGGGCTAATTAAGTAAACAAAACTGTGAATGTCAATCATCTTTGTTTCCATGATGAAAACAAGACAAAAAGTAATACAGCTGTTCATTGTCATGCAATTTAGTTAAAGATAAAAACAAGATTAAATGTAGTTTATAAGGGAAAAACACTTTTTAAAAGACTCTTATTGTTTAATCACAGAAATGTTGTTTCCTGAGCTGTGCCAGCTGAGTTGGGATCAGCACCAGCGGCCTTTCTTGTTCACGCTGTCTGTGGTGGGGCCTGGTAGCTGTTTCCCTCTGAAGATTACCTCAGAGGGAAAGAGATTGTTGTACCGAAACAATCTCAACCTACTATCAAACTTCATGGGGTAAGACGCCTAACTCGCTGGTTTGCAGCCAGGAGTTGTTCAACAAGAAGTGAAAAACAGAATATGCTTAATGTCTGGGTCTATTCCTGCGGTCAAATCATCTGACACGAGTCTTTTTGCAAAAGCAAATTCTAAATCACTCTTCTCAACCACTTTTAATCATATGAATATGATGTTAAATAAGAGTAAAATGAAACCTGATTGTCATGATAGTTTTGTCTCAACCACATGTTATTATATTTCATTTTAAATAATAGCAACCTGATAACTTTCTTGTGTTCTATGCAGTAACAACAATGCTTGTTTACGTCTTTCAAAAGGACTAAAATGCTTTTTATTGACTTAAACTAATTCCAAGAGTTCGAAGGAAATATGTAAACCAAAATGCCCGGAATATGTTGACTAATACTCAAAGGAAAAAGCTACTTTTTAGAATTGTGGTTAGTTTTCAGCAGTGGGTTTTTGTGTGTGTGTGTGTGTGTGTGTGTGTGTGTGTGTGTGTGTGTGTGTGTGTGTGTGTGTGTGTGTGTGTGTGTGTGTGTGTGTGTGTGTGTGTGTGTGTGTGTACGTGTACGTACCTGTGATAGCCCTTCGGATCTCCCTTGCTGCCTCCTCTCTCATCTCCAGTGATGCTTGCTCGCTGTACCAGGCAGCGTGTGGGGTGCAGATCAGATTGGGAGCATCCTTCAGCGGACCCTGACTGAAACTGACACAGTGTGCAATCAGTCATTACTCCAGCGCCACACTTTCCAGGTAATCATGGGGGATTCCAAGGTCTTCCAAGTCCTGATTAGATTTTAATCCATCCCTTATCTCTTTGGCTGAGCCCAGCCACCCTATTGAGGGAGCTCATCTCAGCTGCTTCTACCCATGACCTCATTCTTTCGGTCTCGATCCAGACCACAAGTGAGACTGGGCATAGTACAAGTGGTACTATGCCCCAATGCCTGCATTACTGCTGATGAGGCAGTAATGCAGGTATTGTCTTTCTCACGCTCCATTTACCATCACTTGTGAACAAGACCTTCAGAGACCAAGCAGTGTGATTTCCGGCACAGAACCATGGCCTCAGATTCAGAGGTGGTGGGGTGCTAATCCCAGCTGACTTACAAATATCAGGAAACAGCTCAAGTGCATTATGAATATCACAGACTGATGACGCAAACAGAACCACATTGTCAATAAAGAGCAGAGAGGCAATTCTGAGTTTCCCAAACTGGACTGTCTCCTCACGTTGACTGCACCTTTAGATCCTGTCCATCAGGATCACGGACTAGAGGCAGAGTCCAACGCCCTCTGAGAACATGTTTAACTACCTTTGAGCACTCCCGGCTGCACTTTATTGACAACAGATTTTTGGATAATGTCCTCATTAGTTATTAATTGTAATAAAAAAACTGAATAAAAAGATTGTAGGAGAGTCTGTTACCTGAAAGGTTCGGTCTCATGGACATCCAGAGCCGCTCCACGTATCCTACCCTCCTTCAGGGCCTGGGCTAGGGCTTTCTCATCCACCAGACCCCCCCTCGCGGTGTTCACAAGGAACGCTCCCTGACGCATCTAAAACACACACACACACACACACACACACACACACACACACACGGAAGAACAGTTCATG
Organism: Lophius piscatorius; assembly: GCA_009660295.1. Lineage (NCBI taxonomy): Eukaryota > Metazoa > Chordata > Actinopteri > Lophiiformes > Lophiidae > Lophius > Lophius piscatorius. Next base: position 59,085 of record VRLP01002627.1, on the reverse strand, counting down.
GTTTATTTTATACACCAAGATGCATATCGGACTCTTTAAGTATTCATGGCCGCCAGATGTAGTGGTGAATGAATAAATCATTCAGGTGTGTTCAGTTTTGTGTGTGTGTGCGTGTGTGCGTGTGTTTCCTTACGTGTGTGTGTGTGTGTGGTGCTGTGGGCTCTACCTGTTTGATGGTGAAGTCGTTGATTAGGTGGTGGTTGTGTTCGTTGAGGCTGCAGTGCAGAGAGACGCAGTCGGAGTGGAAGAGTAAGTCCTGGGGAAAGATTGTGGGCAAAGATAAATCACAGACCGACCAAATGAACTTCAACATCGTGAGACGAGAAATGCTTCGACTTTCACTGTGATCCCATAGAGGAGCGACTGTAGCAGAACTTTCTAAGAGTAAACGTTGCTTCTGATAGAGATTTATCAGAACATGCTGATGGCAAAAGGCGATCTACACAATATTAGACAGTTGGTTTTAATGTTATGGCTGATAGCCATTGTGCATTTTGTTCATTTGAACTTTATTAAAATCGTAGTGTTTTTTTAAATTTCATTTCTTTCCCATTGAAACCGTTTTGATACTGAGCCTCAACGTTGGTTTTGTCTGCAGCTTATCTGTCAAACTAAACACACAAGCCTCACCAAACTTCTCACACATAAAAATCCGATTAAGCATTAGTACCGTTTGATCCTTTTTAATTTTATTCCACTCCTGTTTTGTGTGGTTTCCGTGCTGGAAGCAGGTTGTTTTGTGTTCACCTCGTGTTACACAAACTATGTATTCTAGCTTCACCAAACTTGATAGATTAATGAACCGGGATAAATAGTTGTTCTTTTAATATTTTCTACATATTTTACTGTGTTTGTTTTCCAAATGTGTTTTTAAATATTGAATGTCTATATAGTGTACATCCCAAACTACATACACGTCACTAGACTGACCAGAGCAATGAAGTAAATGTCAGATACTGATGCATTTATTGTCCAATCTTTGTTGGATATTTGGAGGATGTGTCGTCTCTGGATTTGTTTCTTACTAACTTTGTCACAATTACTGTTAACCAGAGTTCTTCTCTGCAGAAACAGATACTTACTCATCTCTCATGCTGGTGTTGGTAGAGGAAGCAGTGTTTGGTCAGAATATATAACCGGACATGTTTTTGTTTCCCAGTAAAGAATGAATCTGAATCTATTTGATTTCCAAACTAGTGCTCTGTTCTCATTGGCTAACGGTACTTTGCTGACGATGGTGTGACGGGCCGAGCAACATAATACACACTGTCAGCATAATCCTTAACAGCAAAACCAAGACTTGGAGGGGACACATTGTGTGGGTGGGCGTCTGCTACCTGTAGCGTGGTGACCCTTTGTAGTCCCAGAGATCTCTCTACACCATCAGCCAAGTAAGGGTCATAGAAGATCACGTTGAAGCCAAAGGCCTTGGCCCGCAGGGCGACGGCCTGGCCCACTCGACCTGCACACGGGCAAAGAGGTGAACACACGAGTTCAAACACAGGAGCATTCAGACGGCAAATTCATATTCAAACACTCCAGCTACTGTTTTTATCCCCCGTATATGCCCTGATTTCTGCGTTGTACAAATCACATAATTCTCTGGACACACACAACTACTCATTATTAGTGCAAAGCTTCCAGAGTGTACCGGGAGAGGATATGTTCTACTTCAGGTTAATCCCCTTTTATTTCATTGGCAGTAATCTCAGAAGAATCCAAATTAGCTGAGCTCAGGAGTAAACGTCCAAAAATAAAACATAGAAAAATACTTTGATTGAAAACTTAATCTCTAATACTCAACAACTACATAAATCAACTGACCGCCTCACGTTAGACAAAATGAAGGAAATGTAAAATGTTTTAGGCGCTAGCAGCATAGCTTCACAGGTGCCAGTCAGCAAAACTACGGCTTGGGTTTAGTTTAAACTTGTTAAATAGATGGCCTTGCTGTTTGTTTGAGACACTTTAGCACTTTGAGATTTGATCCAAATGTAAAGTGCATTATAAATTAAATGTATTATTATTATTATTATTACTTGTGAACTCAACATGATGAAGGTAGCGCCACCAGCTGGTTAACATTGAAATAAATGACTTCCATTTTGTCATGACAAAGTAACTAAAACGTTCTTTCAGTCTCCACTAATCGCAAATGTTAGCAAGAAAAACAAAGATTGCCAACATGGTCAACATACCTGCTAACATTAGCATGTTAGCATTAGCAATTTGAATACATGGGATCAGATTGGAATCTCAATTCACCCGTTTCCAATCACAGTTTAACCTTTTATAGGTTTCAGGGGGGTGGAGCCTATTCCAGTTGACACTTGGATCACCAGTTTGTCCAACGCACAGATCCACATGTCACCAATGTTTTTATATTGCATGTCTTTGGACTGTGGGAGGAAGACGGAGAACCTGCAAACAAAACCCATTTTCCACAGAGGAAGTTCTAGGTCTGATAAGGAGCTAGTTCTTAATTTGTCAAAGGTTTGTCGTGTTTCCACAACCAAAGAATAGAATCTCCACCGGAGAAAACTATCGTGGGCTGATAGTATAGGCCGTCTTTGAGGCAATACAACTTAAGTGTTGCCGGATAAAAGAAGACAGCAGCGCGAACATTTGGCTTTTGTGCCTCTGGGACACATCTATTGCCTCTTTGATGTAATTACGTGTCTCTTTGACGTGATGGCACAACTTTCAGGAGCTTTCTTGGAGGCCACATTGGCTACCACCAATACTCCACCGGCTCAGATTTACTCACCGAGTCCTATAAGTCCCAGCGTCTCTCCTCTGATCCTCGCCGCTCCTGACGCCACCTCTCGGATCTGCTCCACGCTCTGAACCCGTGTTCCCTCCCGCAGAGCCTGCCGTGAATAACAACCAGTCACTTAGTAAAAGCATCCCGGGGGTGGAGAAAAATCCAGTTTAAGAGCACACTAGTTTCATTTCACAGGTTATGTTTATTGTGATGACGACTAAAGAATGATTGTTACTTTTAGGAACAAATCATTTCACTGTACCTTCTACATCTTACATCAACGTCTTTCAAATACAGCAACATTCTAAAGAAAATGAAATGTTTCAATTTTGCTGATATGTCTGTAGGCACCTGCTCGTACACCTCGAACCAATATATTTAAAATGCGTTCATTGAAATTAATTTAAGTCTCTTTATTCAGCCTTTCGAGGATACGGACCTGGTGCAGCCAGGTGGTGCGGCGGTACAAGGTGAGGATGTGACAGAGCGTGGAGTCGGCCGTCTCCTCCACTGAAGCTGCTGGCATGTTACAAACAGCTATACCTGTTGGAGCAGAGAGCACTCAGAATTAGGATTAACTGTCTTTGGCCATATGAATGGAGATATTTAAGTTTGGTGAAATGTATTTTTGATGCAAAAATGCCGAATCAGAAGGCCCTCAGCAGTTTTCACCACAGAGCCTTTCAGTGGAAGAAGATAAGGGGACGTTATTAAAGCTCTACTGCAAGGAGGACATTGATTTAAATCAGAATCTTAACTTTTTATTAAACCAAATATTAATGGAATGTCGTACTCACTGGTAGCATAACTTTTTGTTTTGGGGAGATTAACACTTCAAAAAAGCCAAATTAGTCGTTAAACTAACAGAATACATTTTTTCAAAGGGTCATTGTGTGTAAGAATTCTTTGCTATAATTACTTGCCATTCAATCGTAGTTTTTCTTTGATAAATTTTGAATGACGGACTTTTGTTGAATAAAAAATGACAGAATTAGATTATAAGATCTTTTCATAGCAGAATTTCTCGTCTGAAACTGATGCAAAATGTTTAAGCAAATGATTTTCAATTTAGGTGCCATTTAAAGGTGCAGTGTGTAAAATGTAGGGTTATCTCTTTATATAATGCAACATAATATTCATAACTATGTTTTTGTTGGTGTGAAATCAACTAAAAATGAGAAAAAAGCCTTAACAGAAAAAATGTAATGCATCTATCCTTTAACTCCCTATTAGACTAAATTCCTCTAATAAGGTAAATATCTACCATTAACAGCTATTAAATGTATTAACTGTTAGTTTTTATAAGCATGAACAGCAGCTAGCTGTTGGTCAATATTTGGCAATATCAAGTTGGCAGTACAGATAATTTTGCTCACTATTTGGAAAATCATCTCTCTGATACCCTTGATATGAAATGAGTTAAATCAGCTTAATAATTATTAAGTTTTTACAACTTATAAGTAAACCACGTACAAGCCATTTGTAAATCCTTAATAAGGAGAGTCTTATTGTAAGGTGGTACCAATTCTTCCACCATGCTTGGGTGGGTAAGGCAAAATAAGATGCAAGATAGGTTACAACCTTGAACTTCACCACTGGAGGCCACTAAACGCACTTTCTAAGGAAATGCTCTAACAGTCGGGAGTTAAATAGAGACTCACTCAAAGTGATTTTGGCTTTCCTCTGGTAACATTCCTCTGGTTCATTTTCAATAAGGTGAATGTGAATAATGTTTGCAAGTATTGGTTTTGGTTAGTTACAGGTGTCTGAAACTGTTGTGGTCAAAATAATCTGGTAACAAAAATGGGATCAAACATAACTGGATTGCACTGCTGTATCCATTAGTTCCTTTGGATGAAGTACTTCCAAAACTAAAACATGGAGGCCCAACATCTCTTCATACGCTGAGCAGACTAAAGCTGTAGGAAATGATCTACCAGAGATACATGGATGACTGTTAATGTTTGTTCATAACAAGCAAAGAATAGTGACGCATTAACAGAAAGCAGTGAGAGGAAAAATTCTATCATTGTGTGTAGGTGTGTGTGATTGTGGGTTTGGGCGTGGGCATGTTTTTACCGAGCTCCCCGGCAGATTTGATGTCAATGTTGTCATAGCCGCTGCCGATGCGGACGATGATGCGCAGAGCTTTAAACTTTTCCAGGTCCTCTCTCATCAGGGTGATGGTGTGGTACATCAGAGCTCCTACCGCTTCATTCAGCACCTGAAGACACATACAAACACACTTTAGATGATAACTATAAAAACGCATGTGGAACCTCAGTGATTAAACAGGATATCAGGCATGCATAAAGGTGTCTGCTTGCAGAGTAACTACAAAAGGAAATTTCTGAAGAAATCTTGGGTGTGAATGCTGGATGTTGAAGAGCTGATTTGAAAATGTAGATTAAAAAAGGAACATTCTGAAGAATGATGAATAAGATGAAGAATTAAGAAGCTTCTGAATTGGTCAAAATGAAAAGTTGAATGAAAATGATCATGCATGTTGAATATCTGACGTTTTGCTGAAGTCTGCAACCCTGACTTTAATTTGAAGGAGTAAGAACCATAATAAGTAGGAATAAGATGAGGAAAAAGATGACGAGTCACATGACTGTCAATAGCATCAAATAGTTGAATAAAATCTAGAAAGGAAGTTTAAAATGGTTATAATGACCTTGCTGATATACGTGTGCAGCTCCCCTGTCTGTGTTCATAATGTTTTGGCAGCTATGCATGTGTAGGTCATAATGGTTTGCTAGTCCGTGTATGTGCATGTAAGTTTATGCCCACTGAATTTCACTCATGGAGCTAAAAGTCACTCACCGCTCCAGCACCCAATGACAGAGCTTTGAAGTCTGATATCACGGTGCTGTGAAAAAGTATTGGACCGAACCCACCCCACCCCCTAGTTGTGCCATATTCAGCAGCAACGACTGTAACCAGACACTCCTGATAACTGGAGATCAGTCTCTGACATCAATGTGGAGGGATTTTGGGCCACTCGTCTACAGAACCGCTTAAGTGCATGCTTTACGAGCGTTAACTGATCTTTTCATTCGCCTCAAAGTGGGTTCAGGTCCAGAGTTTAGACTAGGCGCCTCCAAAACTCTTCTGCTTGTGATCAGTGCTTGAGATTCTTCTCTCAGGCTTATGATCTGATATTCCCCTGAGGTGGGACAGCCCAGTAGGTCCTTGGATGATTTCTTGGGATCTCTTGAGGCCTCCTGAATGAGCCTTCGCCGTGTTCTTGGAGGAATCCATGAAAGTGGGCCACTCTTGGGATGGTTCACTGTGGTTACTAGCAGGTCTGTGGAGTCCCAGAATCCTACAAATAGTGTAGTAACCTTCCCAGAAGGAATTAGTTTTGATTTTGGCATAGTTTGGTTTTGTGAGGATGTATAGTGATCAGGTTTGGGTCTGTTTAGACTTGATGTTAATTCAATGGGGTCAAATACTTTGGCACAGGCCCAGTTAGTATTAGAGAAGCTTCACGGTGTGTGTAACCCAAGACCTAAAATGTGCTTATTTAGGTTGTTTATGTTAGAATTTTGTTTGAACATCCAAAAGAGTTTAATTTGAAATAGATGTAAAAAAAGAAAAGGAAAAGAAAACCATGAGGGGAGGGGGTCAAATACTTTTTACACAGCGTGTAAGGGTAAAACATCAGCATGAGTTTGTGTAGGTTTGAGCACAAGTCAGGCTCCACAGATATCAGTCACCGAGTTCACAGCCTCTCCATAAACTCATTATCTCACTTATGTTTTTTGATATCACTCTCATATCCTGTTTTTCTTTTAATATCGCTGCCTGCATGTAGTGATTTATTTTCCTGTGGATCGCCATGGAAACAAAGCTTTTATAACCCCAGGAATGGAGATAAGGTGTCTCTCCATTTGACAAAACAGCCTGATATCAGCAGGAATCTGTTGGGATTCCCACCGGCTGCCATTCTTTAAAACGGCTTACTTTAAAAATCATAATAGGTTTTGACTAAAAAGCAGACAATTTCAATTTCGTATAGAATGGATATAAATGAATGTGTGAAAACAGTTCTGTCACCTTTTAATTGGTTCTCTTTTAATCTTTTTCTGCCGTTGCCAAGCCTCCGCTTCATGTCTGCGAGAGACGATGAAAATGACAGGCGGTTCAAATACAATAAAGGAGGCCTTTTTAATTACACCATGAGGTGGCTGCTGACTAGAGGGAGAGAGAGAGCGAGGGGTGGTGGGCGAGGGAGATCCATCTGTTTCTCCCAAGCTCTTGCCTACTGTGCCTCTCTGAGAAAGTGTGCCTGGCAGACACCCAAACGAGCCCTCACCCCGCCAGACATACAAACCCATTTACATCCCCTCCGACAAGATCCCAGCCTGACCCACATTCTGAGTTTGACCTCTAAACTCCTCTGTCAACAACTTTCATTTAAGACCGTATGAGCCTGGACTGTTTCACTGTATGAACCTGGACTGTTTCACTGTATGAACCTGGACTGTTTCACTGTATGAACCTGGACTGTTTCACTGTATGAACCTGGACTGTTTCACTGTATGAACCTGGAACGAGTATAGAAACCATCTGGTGGTGCAGGCCTTAATAGACACTAAATCTTCACGTTTAACTTCTTCCGGTCCTTATTTTATTTTGTTAGTGTTTTGAACATCTCTAAAGCTCTAAAGTTAGTGTTGTTCTAATACGTTTTTACTACATCCAGGTATTAAAAGTGGACAGGAGGAAAAACGATGAGTGTTCATGCATTGTTTCAAACATTATTGCAGAAAATGCAACGCACCATTATGCAATGATGTTTCCACAGCCGAAGCTGGATCCTTTCATTGGGATTTGCATTTGATAATTATGGCGAGGTTCTCCTGACATGTGCAACGCAGTTGATGCAAAACTTATGATTCCATAGGATCGATCTCCAAGTGCGCATTCGATCCAATGTGCCGGAACTCTCTTGCAGGAAGTAACTGATGTTTAATGGTATTTAGCAGTAGAAGTGAAAGATTACCTTCTCGTGGATCTCCTGTGTGGACTGAGCGTCACAGAAAGCCACGGTTGCTACATCTTTGAGGATGGGCATCTCCACTGTGCAGTCGCGTCCATCCAGCAGCGCCACCAGGGGGCGCGGGTGCATCGGCCCGTTCATAATCGGTGGCCTGATGCCTACGAACACACATGAGGGAATTACATGAAATGGTGTCAAATCAACAGAAAAAAAGTGTCAATGAAGAGAAGAGGTGACATTGACAGAAAATAGTTTTCTTCCCCAAAGGAGGTGTAGAATGACATTTCATCGCCGTCATTTCTTGTTGGACGTGATCAAACACCTTCACAGCTGCTCTCGCCCTCAGAGAAAAGAGAAATCCTGTTTTGAAAAGCCTAATATTTTTCTCTGCTTTATATTATTATTCGACCTGCAGGCTTTTGTTCGTTTCTTTGATAATTCCTTCCACATTTCTTCAGATATGAGATCCAAAGCAGCAGATATGCTGTTGCTCTTGGCCACAGATGAGGTCCTGCCTAATCTGCATCCCGTCCCCAACTGTGACAATAAGTGTAGAGAAGGGGGAAAGAAGATTTTCCCAGAGCAGCTGGTTGCGCTGCAGAGCTAATTCCTGTTGTGAGCGGTCATGTTTCACAGCTGTTTCTCCTATTATCATAACATTTCATTATTTCAGCTTCATTGTGGCTAAATTTGTGAAACAAGTTTTTAATTCCTTGGAACAGGCAGTAATCAGAAGATGGATGAGGTACTTGAGGCTAAGCTTGATATTGAGATAAGGAGAGAGAGAAAAAAACTCACAAGGAGTATCCTTCTTTTTTTATCGAATTAGGATGTCACATATAAAGTTGGAGAGAAGAATGATTCAACTCCCATTGCATATTAGAGGCTCTCTGGCTGGATATTCTGTTTACCAGCTGTTTGCAATAATCGGATGACACAAAAACGGTTCAGCTCGGTGCAGCAGAACCTGAGTTTATTTCTCAACAGTCCACACAAAATGCTGCTTCTACTGATTCAAAGTTATTCAACCATTTTAGTGACATCCCTCATAAGAGACACGTTAACAATCAGATTTAAAACACTGAGCCAACCTTCAAGTTCAGGTTTTATTCTCTTAATCAGGGCTTCCTGCAACAAATCCAAGATATCCACCACTGCTGACCCAAAATCATTTAAAAAAGTCACAGCATTAGCTCAGAACCCTCTAGATAAGACACATAATGCTGTTCTGTGGAGCAGTGAATCCACACTGAAGATTTTGGGGTTCATGGATGAGCGGTATGTCTGGAGAAGGAAGAATGAAGCAGAGAAGAAAACCCTTCCTACAGGGAAGGATGGCGACGTTTCACTGATGCTCTGGGGCGGCTTCTCTTTGTCAGTTCTGGGAAACCTTCATCATGCAGAGGGTAAGACGGATTCCAGCAACAAATCAGGAAATCCTAGATGACAAAATTTGCCCTCCGAGAGCAAGCTGAATCTCAGTCATCAATGGACTTCTCAAAAGGACAGTGACCCCAAGGAGACCTAACAGACCACAAAGAAGTCCTATGGTGTTCTAGACAGGCCTTCTCTGACACTTGACTTGAATCCCATAGAAAACTTGTGTTAGGATCTGAAGAAGGTGGTTGTTGCACGTAAGCCATGAATATTCCAGAACCAGAGGCCTTTACCCGTTAGGGATGGGCTAAAATTCCCCATGAAGCCGGAAGTTCAAGTCTTAATATTTATACTGTAGCTTTGCTTCAATGTTTGTGAAAATGCCCCTTTCGGAATTCACTGAAAATGACTGGAGTCGGTACAGGAGTGGGGAGCTGCAGTATAGGTAGTATCAGCAAGAGAGAGAAACAGCCAGTGCCTGAAATCTACCTGTAATCTATCAATAACTCAGTTTGAGTCCGCGCCCCCCTTCAGTCTCTCTTTATCTAATCATCTCAGGTTAAAGCATTACCCTGTGAGCCAGACCTTAAGGCAAGATAAGTGGAATTTAACAAGGCAGCTGGACCTCACTAACCGCTTTAGCCGTAGCAGTCCGCTGTGTGAGTTGTATTTATTCATTTTTCTGTTCCTCTCCACACGGGTCACTGAAGGGTTAATCAGTCCATGTCCCTGATAGACACATCTGAGAGGCAGACGTGTGGATTCAGGGGGAGATATGAAACACAGTAATGCGGTCTCTTTGATATTTCTCCAACACGCTGTAGATGAATAAGTGCAGAGTAATGCCTGATGCACTAACCTTCACATGATCCAGTAACCTTCTCCAACATGCTTCAAGCTGAGATGTGCAGTCTGACATCTCACGTAAGCAAAGTCCTTTCACTCAAAATACTCCTCCTCCAACTCATATTCTCACCATGTGACTGATGCAATGTCAGCACTTCCTCAGTCTGGGACTTTTTTCTACCAGAGGAAACGGCAAAGTTATGGAAGCTGTTGGTATTCTATTACCTCTTCCAAACTTTGACTGCAGGGGATTCCTGAGAATCATGGAATCAGATCTGTGCCAGAATGACTTAACTAAATGTCTGTCATACAGAAATGTATGATTTTAGAGAGATTAATGATAGAACTCATTGAAGGAAAGGAATGTCATCTCAAAAGTAACATAAAACTCAAAGTATTTGTGTGATTTTAGAAACAATTGGTTTTTTTTGCTCTTTTGTTTGAAACTTTAAAGAAGTTGTTTCTCTTGTCCTGATCAGTCTTGCGGTTCTGTTACCAGCTTTCTCCTTTACGCTTTCCTCACTTTTGGTTATAATTCAGGCACAAACCTCACACCTGGGGGGGCTTTAGATGGAATGCGTCCCCATTTGCTAAATAGGTTCTGAGTGACAGCCCAGTGGCCCAGACATTGTTTATGTAGTGGCAACATTCCAAAGGCAAAATTTGACCGCCAAGAGAGAAGTTCTAGGAGTTCAGTCCGACGTGCTGCAGCCAATCAACCAACAGTCTGATCGGCGCTTCGGTTTTTTCATTTGCATACGGCTATAAATAAAAACACGTTTAGGATACAATGTTGCGACCACCAATCAAAGCAACAGCAAAAATGATGTGAAGCAAAACTAAGAACAGAGAGGCGGTCAAAAGATATGACTGGTTCTCTCATCCAAACAAACTGACTCACAGGTGCCTGTGATGAGGTCACTTCCTCTTTCATCCCCCGGTGACGCATTAATACACCCACGACAACACCACAGGTGTCCCGATTGACGGGTGTGAACCAAAATACATCCTTTGCTCCTACAGCTCAGTTTAGCAATCCTTGCAAAGCAAAGCTCAGCTTCGCTCCTTAATTAATGCAACAACTCGGTGCTGCACAGACAATCAATGTAAAGTTAATGCTTATAATACTAATTGAATGATATCAATTAATGCGACTATTACTTAATTGATAACATTCTTCAGATTATTAAAGTTAGTAGAGTTGGAGGTGGTGACTGTCCTGTCAAATTCAAACTCCCACCTGGCGGTGGCGCTGAGCTGTCTGTTTAAGGCCCATTAGGTCAGAGGGAAGCCCGCCCCATGAAACCTTCCCACGCATGAGGTTTGTGGAAGAATCGCAACCAAAGCTTTAGGTGGTGAGACCGGGAATCTGATCAGAAGCCCCAGAAACAGAGAATGTTCAACAGGAGAACATCTCATCAGAAAAAATTATACGAAGACCAATAGTTTATACAACAACATAAATAATTATTCTCAGAAATCTGATTAGAGAGAAATCCTATAACTGTTTTTGAGACTCAAGGCTGAAGAGGAGCGACACTCCCTGCCAGGAGATTATGATGAATCTCAGATTCAGAGCAATTCCACTTGTGATTTTGCAGTGGAGCTTGGAAGAGCCAGATTGTATCTTGGCCTTCGCTTGTTTTCTGGTACAACTGGAACTTTAACTTGCCTCATGTGGCAGGTATGAGGTTCTACTCAGGAAGTCGGTCCATACGCTTCTGAGAAAGCTCAGATACAATCTACAGAAAACCAGTGGGGTATCCCCTGTTCTTACAACATCTCCTGCAGTCGATTGATATCTTCTTCGGTTAAGTATCAGTTTAGAATTGTGAGATAAAACTGTGCTCTGATATCGACGCCTCTGTTTGAACCATAAAGATTTCAGTAGTTGATAAAGATCATTGTTGTTGCATTATATATATAAAAATAATACCTGCATTTGGCCAGTTTCCTTTACATCCGCTCCGGTCGTGCAGCTCAGTGACCAGAATGTGCTTTACTCGACACTTCCCAGGAGGGAATAAGCGTAAATGCATGAATAATGTGAACAAGCCGTAGGGAGGTTTTGAAAAAATAAACTCCATAGCCCTCCCTGAACAAATTTAAATTGCTGATTCTCTTCCTTCTGGTCTAAAAATGCCGAACTGAGTCTTCCAAAAGAGGTTTGCACGCATGGAGAATTAATCTATGCAGTGCTTCCATGCGTTTCTAGATCATGCAGGTAGTAACATAAATGATGCAGCTGTATTCAGTTTATATTAGGTTTTCAGTAAGCTCACATCACATTGTTTTAAAGGTTATTTTTAAACCGTCATGCCCATGTGTCCTCCTGTTTCCCACAGCAGTGGAGCAGAGCGCCAGAATACACCCATAGCCCACTTACTGCTGACATGGATTATATTGGAGCATTAATGTTGCATAAGGAATTCCACAGTGACATTTAGTATTTATACATGGTTGGATTTGATCATGGTACAGTATAAGCTATACACTCCTCAGCCATAACATTATAACCACCTGTCTAGTATTGCGTAGCACTTAACAGCTCTGCAATGCATCGTATGTTCTTTCATCCATTCACTAGCACGTATCCTGCGGTGTTGTGGGGATGCTAGAGGCCAGATGACACTTTGCGAGAGGTTGGGTACTTCCTGGATAAGTTACCTGTTCGATTCAGGGCCAGGTGCTGCTGGCTGACAGTACCAGTAGGGGTAGTAGTTAACCCAGGCATCAACCAACCCAGTTTGGAAATCAGTTTTGTGTTCTGCATATTGCTTTGGGATAGGATTTACGGCGGCTGCCCTTCCTGACGCAAACCTCTCCATTTGAAATCAAAATGTATTTTATGTATTACATAGAACATTAACTTTTTGCTGTGATTCGGCTTTCTTGTCCAGCTATGCAGTGTTTTTAATTGTTTTTGTTGACCCGTGTGAGGTGTCGTCGTGTGAACGCTGAACACTGTTGTCATGTGAACTGGCATTCATTCCTCTTGTCATGTATAATCTCTTCTGCCTTGTGCTCAGACTTGTGGGAAAGAACCCAGTACATACCTGCACTTACATCCTCTTACTCCGAACTGAAATGTTGGCGAGCGCTTTGCCTCATGAATGTCGTTATCTGCTGCCTGCTCTGGACCGCACAGGTGCTACTGTCTGAGATGGCTAATTGAATAGTATTAATAATAAGTAATAATAATATTCACTGCATCGTCTACGGGGAAAAAACATGCGTTGAATTCTTATTTATATCTGGTCTGATTGGGCAATCCTGGTCCAATATGGAAAACCTGCAGTCCTTCATTTTCTCATATTGTTTTACTTTTGCTTGCATGTGATTTGAGTTTGCACAGATTTTTCTAATAAAGGAAATGAGCATGTCTTATCCTCACATTAACAACTAAGACACTTAACGGAGAATTCTTGAAGAACACTGCTAGTATCTGTGTTCTGTTATAGTGAACGCCCACATTGCAAGTTTAACCCCCCCCCGGTTTTACTCACAGACAGTGTTTTAGTACTGACTACTTGTCTCAAACCAACCTCACTGTGTGAAGACAAAGCACTCCTTGCTGTGTGTCAGAACCAAATTGAAGGATAATAACTGCATTTTTTGCTGCAATCAGAAGCTGCAGAGAACTTAACACAATAGTCTTCCTTTTAGTCATCATTACATTACGGCGTGAAACCTAACCTGATGAAGCAATGGGGTGAGACCAGTGAGATGAAATTCAAATCCTGCTCACAATGCTTTGTGTGAGCCGGTTAAACATTAGCGCTCCATTACTGAATTCGCCTGGAGGCCATTGCACTTACACATCAATACAAAATCAATGGTGCAAAGCTGAGCAATTGGAATTCAGCGACTGTACAAAATAAAAGAAAATACTCAAGACTGAAGCACAGCCTTCGTCTTTACTCAGAGGGAATCATCAGAACAAAAGCTGCCTGTAGGTGCTGCACACAGTATTCTGACCCGTGGGCTCGTATCTTATCGGATTCCCTTTCAGTGAAAAGCGTCAGTCACAAAAAGTGATACCGAGATGGCTGCTGTAATTAAATAGGACACAAAATAATCAAATCCTGTCTCTTCTAGGAGCCGTGGAGTGACGAGGAGCAGTTTCCAGACATTTTCCCAGTTCACACTTGGTCAGAGTGAGGGAGGAAATAGCTTTCATTCCAGGACCAAGCATGACCTTGGGAGGACCAGCACTACTGACTGCTGAGTAGTACTATATGATAAAACACCCATTCATGCTCTGTCCAGCTGCTCCCCAGCACACACACACACACACACACACACACACACACACACAGGCCTCGGTACAAAAATGTGAACTTGAATCTAGTCTCTCTCTCTCTCCTCTAAATCAGACAAACTAAAATGTCCATTATCGTCAAGACTCTTGTGTTGAATGTCTTTCCTCTCAGGCTGTAACGAATCACTAAACTCACCCCTCTGATTGGATGACGGTTGAATCGGATCACATTTCACATCAGCCAAAGTAAACAGACTAAAATAACTTTGTTCTCCGTTGAGTACTTTAAAGCTTATTTTCATGCTTGAAACAAGGAACTTTTGTCCGTAGTGTTAAATAAAAACATCACTAAAGATATCTAATGTCTAAATAGAAGACATTAGATATTAAACAAACTAGGTGAGTTTCTTTTTATTAGAAGTCTTATTAAACAGAACCTCACATAGTTTCTGTCGCCCTGGAGGCCCACCCATCTTCACTGAGCGCACTAGAATAGAAAAACCTCCTTTTATTACCATTTTACAAAAATACATGTGAAATTAGGAGTGCTCCGACTGAACAGTGCAATTTTTTAAAACAAACAAGTATATAAGCGACAGGTCAGAGACCCAAGAGCTATTTGGTCCGTTCATGTAGATCTTTTCCTGTTCATAAAGATCTGGTACAATCGTCACACTGAAGTGGTTCCTCAGGGAGATTTCATTCCATGGCTCAGGTGTGAATGTATCAGAAATGCTGCAAAAAATGGTTTAAGCCAAGGCCACCTCATCAGAGGGACCCTGGATTTGTCAGGACTTTATCAACCCTTTACTACAAAGACTCTGGTGGGTCGGTGGTGCTTGAACCAAATTACCGCCTCTCTCTAGTCTAGACTTCCGGCGAGCTGCCCTGTTCCTGTTGTCTGTAATATCACGACCATTCCTCCACTGAATAATCTGATAGCCCTGGTTATGATCCGCTTTGATACCTTCCTTCCTCAGAGCTGACTTTGATGTCTTTGTGCTCTGGGCTCAAATACTTTCACTATAATTAGTTTTCCATAACAGAGTATGGCCTCATGTCTGCAGCAGCAAACCCCCTGATGTCATAACGTTTGCTGTTGACTTCATAAAGTGTGGCTTTCTTGTGATACGACGCCCACATCCACGAACGTTTCTGTCCAACCCTCCTACAGACATTAATAACTTTTACAGGGAAGCGAAATGCTCACATACTTGCAACTTTAATGACGATGTTCAGTGCTGAGAATTAGGAATATTTTGGCCTAAAAGCGACAATAAACCTCTTGCACTAGATCTGTGGTTCAGTGAAACAACTGCGGCCCGCTGCACCTCCTCTTTACTCCCTTGGCTTTAAACATCTCCTTAGTTTCTTCATTATATTTGAAAATTCCTGAAACTTTTATTCCCACTTTCTTCAAACCAGTACCTCGTTCATGTCTCCCCTCTCTACTCACCCTCTCCTATTATAGTCAGTACTCCAGCGCCACTCTTGCTCGCCCTGCCCCTGTATCGCCCTGGAGTTGTGTGACTGCTGGGAGTTTTCCCTGTGCAAACAGGCCTCTTAACAGCCGTCGGGGGCCACAGCTCCAGCCCTGCTCTGGCCATCCATCCAAGATTTCTCTGCAGTTACTATGGC
Organism: Lophius piscatorius; assembly: GCA_009660295.1. Taxonomy (NCBI): domain Eukaryota; kingdom Metazoa; phylum Chordata; class Actinopteri; order Lophiiformes; family Lophiidae; genus Lophius; species Lophius piscatorius. The sequence continues at coordinate 43,191 of VRLP01002627.1, read as the reverse complement.
GTCAGATTCCTTCTTTTATAGGTCATGAATGCAGGAAAACATACGCATGAGCGAATGAGATTGTGTTAAGAGTAGGTATCATCTGTGCCTAAGACGTCTCTATACATAAATTCAGCAATTGAGAGATGTTTAGTGAGAAACGTGACGTAGGGACAGAGGGAATGAAAGACTGGCACCAGTGTGTGAAGAATGAGAAGATGTAGTTGCACCCCATTACTCTGTATTAATACTACAAAGGTGTAATTGGGGTCTGTAATCATCCATCTCTCTGAGGGAAGTAGAAGTAAGTGTAAAAGTCCAGATTCTGTGTAAATGCCAGTGAGTTGGTCGGTCAGGACATGCATGGGACATTTTGATGATGCAGTTTTGTTCAGTCCACTACCTAAAGATTTAGAAAGCATCCTGAAGCAGTTAGTAACTTCCTCACAGGAGAAGAAAATCGAATAAGGAGACCAGATCCTGGAGCTTCTTACTCTCTAACAAGACTAACGAGATCAGCCCTTTCATTTCGTTGTTTACCAAGAGTGGCTCGACACGCATTTAACGTAACACCAGACGCCTACGTTGGTACGTTATTTGTCACACCTCCTTTGAATGGGAAGCGCTTTTTGAAATCTCACATTGGAGCCGTGGTATTCCGGGGCTTTCACGCCTTACATCAAAAACTGTTTTTACTGCTCCTCCCCCTCCCTACTCTTTAGTCATGATGATGTTTTGATGATGTATTGCATGCACATATCCGCCATAAAATTAAAACCATCTGCCACACCACCTGGGGGGACTGAAGCTCAGGAGATAGGGTGGCTATCCCCCCATCAGAATGTCAGCAGTTTGATTCCCAGACTGCCCCTGCAGTCTACATGACTCCTTTAGCAAAACCCTTAAGCCCAATTTGCCACCTGGGCACTTAACAGGAGTGGCCCACTGCGCCTCAGAAATTGGTCAAATGCAGAGAACTCATTTGTTAGTAGGATAAAAGTTATTAAAAAAGATATTGAGGAGCTGTTGTGCAAAAAGCTCCCACGGGAAAAATAAGCCGAGTTCTTTTGACTTAAAATGACCAGACTTTTGACATTTTGGCGGGCGAAACCAAACGACACACTGACCCCTTTCAGCAGGATCAGAGCCATAGGAAAGGAAGTTTACAAATAGTTGAAGGATTCTAAGAATGAAATATTTGTTAGGATGCTAAAAAGAGAAGAATTTGATTGTGCAGGATAGATGCCAGAGAGGATTGTGCTTAGTATTCCCTCCATTTCTAAAAAAAAGAAACTTATATAAACACACTATTTTCTTACTTTTTTCACCACAAACTGGGTCACAAATTTTTGAGAAAATATTAAGTTTTCACTCTGATGCCCTGCAGCTAGTTTTCTTCATCTCTCAATGATTTACAGAAAGAGACTGTTGAAGTTGAAAGAGACTGATCAAACGAAGTTCAGAGCCGCTTTGGTTTACTTTGACACTGAATTCTTAGAGGTCTGTTTGATTTTAGCGCGCTCAACGAGACTTGAGAGCAGAGTAACCTGTGAAAGCTTGTATGCCCTCCAGGCCTCGCCAAGCAGAAACTCCCTATTGCTTGGTGGGGGCTTTGTATTCTGGCTGCTCAGCTCCATACACACAGGTGCCATTCATTTTCTGCCCGTTTTGTTTTCTTTCTCACCCTCAGCTGCCTTCACAACTCTGGGTTGTCCAACTTGTCTATTAAGATATATGTTCCGCTAGCAGCAGTTAAAGCATGTGATGTAATATAATTTACTTGTGGGCATGTTTTATCACGTTCGTAACATGTGACATAAACACCATAAACTATACTGTGATCCGATTCACGACTGCATCTGAGAAGCGTCTCGAGGCGACGCAGTGGTGGTGATTAGTGGTGATTCGCGGCCGAGGCACCATTGGAAATAGAGAAAAGTTGAATGATTTCCAATAATTGTTGACTAAAGCTTACCATCTGCAGAGTAATAACTCTGTGCTTAATAGTCTGGGACACTAAATTACAGCGATATGAAAATCGCCTTCCTCGGAAAAAATTGCAATCAGACCGAGATGGTGCTAAAGCCATTTGAGCGACATTTAGAGATGGAAAAAGCATCTGCTGGGACTGGATCGTGGGAGCGTGTGAGAAAGCCCTCCAGCCCGCCTCAATCCAGCTGTCATTGACCAGCTCATAGGAACAGCTGGGTCTTTCTCCCAGAGGACGGGCAGAATGTTTTCGGACTGTCACTCAGCGGAGACAAAGATCAGCGATTTAGTTATAGAGTGCAGGTCACAGGGAAGTCTGCCAGGCAGTGATAGAGCGTGATCTGCCAGAACAGGCGGCGAGGAACACAACACACACTGCCACAGCTTGATAGGACATAAACCACTGTTGTTGTTTTATGATGTGCTCGGTAATGCGAATCTACTTCCTTCGCAATGGGAGGAGCTAGTTGAGGTGGTTCAAGCATCTAATTAGGATCCCTCCAGGGCTTTGGGGGTTTAAGAGCACATCCAACTCGGAGGAAACCCCAGGGTAGACCCAGAACTCGCTGGAGGCCTTACTAATGTCATCCAGCCTGGGAATGCCTCGGGATCCTCCAGAATGTGCAGGGGAGCATTGGAATATCCTGTTTAGCTGGCACCATGAGCCGACTCCAGTAAGTGGATGAGGATTGATTGATGGATGGTTATATGGACATTATAATTGTCACTTACCATTTTTTGGCATTATTCAACTGACACTGCCATAAATAGTATTAGTGACCTCTGGTTAATACTTAATATTTGGGAATTTTATCCAACCCTTGCTTAGACAAAAACCAGATATGTGATGACATCACAAGGGGCTTTTGCGATCAATTTGCGATGAACATTTTTCATTATTTTATGGATAAAAAGATGAATAGATGAATTCTGGAACCATTAACTCTTCTGATCAAAAGTGAAAGAAAAGAGATGAAATGATGAAGCCAGCTGTCAATCAAGAGAAAGTTCTTTACCATCATTCATTTCGTCATTACATTATTATCATTGCTAAAAGGCTTTACTACTTCAAAAAGTCATTTAACGTGTTTTGGTTTTGGATGCTTGTCCGGGCAGAAGAAGACGAATAAAGGTTAATGCAGGTTTACATTAATCTGATTATTCTATGTTAGGGATGCAGAATTCTGCCCATAGAACTCCACTCCAAAGCAAATCAAGCACTCCCTGAACCCCTGCCTTACCATTGGCAGCTGTGCCTTGCAGAGCAGTGCCTCTGTCGAACATGCTGCATACAGTCTGGATGAGTAACTTTAACATGAAGAGTATCACTAACATACCACTGATGGCAGATGGTCGAAACTAGAATTAAATGTGTGGACGAGTAGAAGGCGAAGAGCTTGTTCTCTGAACCGAAACATCATCCAAAGCATTTCAGATGGAGGGGAAATGATGGGCAAGAACAGTTCATACCAAAGAGAGCTGCAGAGTTGTTTCTGCGCAACAAATCAAAACAACTAACTTGTTCGAACACTTGCAAACACACCACAAACGGCTGCATGTTGAAAGCAATAAAAACATTGCTAATTTAAAACTTCCCCCCGACACACATAACAGAGACCCAATTCAGTGCCTGACTGCTTCATCGCGCTGACAAAGACAAAGACAAGATTTGTGTCCGATAAACACCAGGAGCATTTAACACTCTGGACTGAAGGTACGTGATCCCCTGTCTCTGTCCTGCTGGTTGATAGAAAGCTCCTGATGTACTCTGGATTTTATAGGTATCTCAAGCGTGCAGCACTGGACTCCCAGCATGCATCAGACAAAAACAGTTATTTTTCCAAATTGGCATTACCTACGCCGTCTGCAAAATGTGGAGTGAGAACTAGAGGAGGATTTTGCTGTTATTGAGTACTTTGTTACCGCCACTGCAAAACAATGGAGCCTAAAAGTCCAGATTGTGATCTCAATACTCAAAATGATCATAGTTAGGATTCTAACCGTAACTGAGCAGATAGGAACGGTTTGATTCTACATCTATCTTCCTCTTTTTTTTAAGAATTTTAGTTACAGTCAAACACTCATAAGCTACCGGCAATTAAATAATTTGTTTATTCGCTCACTTTTAAGTTCACTCAGTTTCCGTCCCTTTTCCCATGAACTGACCGTGAACCCTGAGGAGACAACACCTTCTCATTTCAGCTAGTTTGTATTTCGTGTTGGAAAGAAGAAAGCTGTTAGCACCTGGGAGCAGTCAGCCGTCTGCGACCAACCATGGAGCCTCGGCTTGTCTGATTTATGATCTGACTGCCTCTTGAGGCATGCAGCAACACGGCGTGCTTAAAAACCTCCTATGTCCTCTTCTTTCAAGCCCTCTCTGTTGATCTCACCTCTCCTTCATCTCATGTTGCCTCATTTTCTCATCTCCATCGCTCTTTTCTGTCCGGATTCCCCCTCGCTTTCTTTATCTCCCTTTCTCATCTGTAAGTCCCGACTGTCCTCTTATATCATCGCTTTGTTCAAATGCTTCAAAATTAGCTGGGGAGAAAAAAAAAATTGTGGTTTTGGCAGTCTGTTATTCTTCCTGTCTCTCTCTCCGCCCACATTTTCTAATTCCCAGACACACACTTTCACACACATTCACAAACATGCACTGAAATACAGGTGCATGCTCGGCACAGAACTCCCCACAGGTTGACATGACTAATATGCAGTGATACATGATACACACATGCTTGTTCATGGATTTAGTCACCTGGCTGCTTTTCCATTTCTCCATACAGAATAATTTATGTACACACACACACACACGCAGACACAAATACAAGGTGTTTGTGCTGTATCAGCATAGCCAGTTCAGGTTTGTCCGCTTCTGCTTCTATTACTAAAACACCTGCAGCAATATAGGAAACAAAAGAAGGCTAGGTTTTGGCATTTGACCAATTCAGTCAGAGTTAATTCTCCTCTGTATCTGAACATTGAGTATATTTGCTCAGTTGTACAGAATCCCAACTAGAAGGTGAAAAAGGGACCAGTTATAGGTTGAACACGCCTGTATGCCTTATAGTATCTGCTGCATCCAGTATAGGAGAAGCATTAGAAAAACAAACATTTAGATTGAAAAATGTGATAACCTGTAAAAAACCATGTTGACACAAGCGTTCATTTCCAATAATCTCACAGCTTCATCATGAGTTCGCATTTTCAGTTTGGCATTTGACACAAAAGATAAATGTAACAGTTACAATGCTTTGGTTATATGTGGTCTGTTACATTTATTGGGTTCTGACAACATATTTTGAAAAAATTTATGTTAAACGTTTTCGAAAAAATGTCATAATTACTAGAATTTTGGATTCAATGGATAAAATTTGGACTTTTGTTGTGGAATTGTTAATACATATAAAAGAAATCAGAGTTCCTAAGCTGAAAACAAAAACAAAAAAAATTCCCATAAATGGTAATGTTCTGATGTAACATTGACAAATGGATTAATACTGCAAATAAATCCAGTGAGTACTGCCAGCACTTTAAAATTATTCAGAAACGTGATACATTAGCTCTTTACATTAACATTTACTTTATATCCTGCATCTTTTTCCTCTAGGGAGGAAGGTCTGGGTTCTTACACATTGGTGTCATCGTACTGAATTTTGTTACAGCTTCTTGTTGTATTGACCCTTTAATGTCCTCCTCAACTGTTTGGTTGAGTTAGTACAGTTTGTGTCACTAGTTCTTGTGAAAAAATATGTCCCATTTAACTGAACCTTATTATAATAAGATCCAGTGGCAGCATGTATGGGCAAAAAAAGTAAGGGGTCAGTGATTGAGCCCTGTGGGATCCCCACAGGTCTTTTTATTTTTAATGAAATAGTATAGCATGTGAGAACTTATTTACCAGGATTATGTAACTTGATAAAACCAAAAAAGTCTTTGAAGGGTCCGATAGTTTGAGTTAATTTAAATAAAATTGATAATTTTCCATGAAATACAGAATTTCATCATCAATCATCAGCTTTTCTTCTTTGGGTTTAAAAACATGATTTGAAACGATTTGTCTTATTATGGAAACCTTAGTGTCTTAGATATTAATTTGATAATGCCCCAAAGAAATAAAATATGAAGGTAAATAAAAATGAGTTTCAAAAAAATAATGTTTAATGGGTTTTTTTCTTGGACATTTAAGGCTTTAAACAGAATCAGCTGGAGACGATGTGTCCCCCCAGGAACCTGGACAACAAAAGCATCACTTTGACATATCCTCGATTGCTTTGGTGAGCCTAGAGTTGTAGATATTGTTTTGGATCTATACTATGTAGAAGATCAGTTCTAGTGCTTGTACTTGCTGCACCTCCTGCTAAATGCTAACTGTAACATACCAGCGACGCAAGCATCCCAACTTTTTGGATTTAGGGTTTTAAAGGTTGTACCTCCAGTGGCGCTTTCGCATGATGTTGAGCTCATTCAATTTAGTCTGACAAGATAAAACCTATCCATTATCCATTAATAATAATCAGAACGGTTACAAAAGTTTTGCAAAATTCACAGATTAGCAATATAATGAAGCATTAAAATCAATATTTTAATGCCATCCAATATGTTTTCAGTAGAAGCAGATTTCTTAAAGCACTCTGTTAGGTACTAACCAATGCAGTTCTGAATATATTCTTACACTATCTATCCATGACAAACATGTCTTTGTTAAAGTCGCTCATATCTTTATATTTGCCCATTTTTCCTGCTTCCAACAACTTCATGAGAAAATATTTTCTTCCTGTCTACTATATCTCATATGCTGACAGACGCCAGGGTAACGTAACAATCAAAGTTATTAAGACTTCACATTTCAGTGGTTATAATGTTATGGCAGATCAGTGTGAATACAGGCTTTAAGTGATTTATTGTACGGCCATCGGCCTGTTATATAGGATTAACTTTTAATAAGAAGAAAGTCACAATCACTTTGAAGGGTCCATGGATTGTCTGGCTACTCTTGAGAGTAATGGATTATTACGCTTCTGAAGTATTTATTAGGTTTTCTCAGACCGGCATGAAGGATTTCCTTAGAAAAAATGAATAGTTTAAGTTCACATATGTATTCCGTTCATTGGAGTGGATCTATGAGTCAGTGTGAGTGAGATATATTTTATACCCACTCATCTACTTCTATTTTCAATAGATCCACAGAGAGTCATTTACACGACTTTGTTGAAATATGTGATGAGACCATCCAAGGTTAGTGGCTGTTTGCCGCTTTTTTAAAACGCCAGCCATCCGAATAAATGCCGTCCTTTCAGCGCAGACTTGAATATAAATCGTGTTCAGTGAAAGAAAACCTGCATTCATTACAGCTGGACTCTTGTTTTGTCTCCGCCGCGGATCAGACTCTAAACACACTCCTTCTACTCCGCGGACACACAGAGAAACAACAGCAGAGCATGTTTCTCAGTAGTTTGTGCTTTTCATTAAGATCCCAGCTGAATTAGAGGCTCCTAACTAATTAGTAGACCTGTCATTTATTCTGCTCACCTCGGCGCTGCTGTTGAGCCACCTGTCTGGACCCTCACGCTCCTCATTTACATCCTCCCCTCTATAGGTGGTTTTACTCAACAAAAATGCACATGATGGTTCTGAGAAAGTAAACAGAACTGGTGATTTTATGTCGGGTAACCGTCATTACGTCTACTGAGGGTTTCTGCTTCTCTGACGGTCTGCAGGATCACACAAAAACATTCAGACTGGATGCAGTCCAACTACGTAGATGGTGGATAAAAGTCAGTGGGTGGTGTCAAGAATTTCTTTTTACTTTTTGAAAGATGGGACTTTTGGACCCTTTTCTCCATTAGATACAGACATCTTGAAGGATTCCCATGAATCTGAGTGGAGAGTTGTGACATGAAATATTGACACTAATGTGATTTTTGGGGAAGGATTCCATGGTCAAGGGTTCCCACGATGAAGGTCAATCCATCATGAGACTAGAGGTTCACCAATTACATTTTCCTAGGCTGATCATCGATTTTTATAAAGTCCGACCGGTGGATTTCAATTTTCTTTCTTTAAAGTTTTAAAGTCATAATGAGTACTCTATTTTAAATGCACTTATTTTGAAGGATTAAATGGACGTACGGCTGGTCTCTATTGTGTATGTATTCTGACCTATTGGAATTAATCTAACCTCCACGCGCTTCTCAAATAAATTGAATGACATTTGGAAGTGAAAGTAAAACTTTGTAAGCCTCGTTCAGTCCCTTATATGTTAAATGTCGGCTTTGTTCACGGACTCCAGAGCTCCTGGCTGGATCTGAGCTGTGGCTAGCTTGAGCCGCTCTGCAAACGTTAGCTTCTTTAAAACTTGCTATTTTCCTCGGTGACTAAGTTTGAAGTATTTGATATAATCATGAAAAAAGACGCAGCCCTGTTTAGCCTTATATCAATTTTTGTGAAGCTTAAAAAACGTTGATACAAAAAGCAACTGTTGTAAACCGTTGCTCTCCAGCTGTGCTTTTTCAAATGTATATTCAGTTTGCATCACGCAGGTGAGCTGATTCTGTGAAAACACGTCAGAACACGAACGGTGCCATTCATTCTTACACTTACTCAATTGTCTATACGGAACCTCCTGCTGGGAAATGTCCTCAAGCTACTGAGCAACGGCTAATCAATTATAAAATCAGTCTGTAAAAGTCAAACACAGACATAAAAGGACCAAACCAAGTCTTAAACTCAGTGCCAAGATTCTTGTCTCTAGCAGATCAGATTTTTATAATCTCCAATATGAGAAAGTCGAGTGGATATATTCTACAGTACATCTGTGTGTGTGATCATTTAATGTCCAGAACATTTCTTGCAAACTAAACATACAACACTGTTCAAATACTCCAATACAAGACAAAGTAATGCATTCTTAATCCATCCTAAGAATCTCAATATGAAGTAAAAGTACTCACTGATCCCTCTTGTTGGACTTTTTATCATTATTATCATCATTGTAGTTATTATGTGCTGCATTCATCTCTGAGCCGATGTTCATTTTATTTACTTTATATGCTGTTGAGTCTTTTAATTCATGGATTACTCATGGCCTGTATGATCCTCTCTGAACAATTTAACTCTCCTAACATCAGCTTTGTGATGATGCGTTCAGTGGATAACCCCAGAGTTCATTTATCCTCCGAAGAAGTAGAATTATCTCAACCCTTAAAGACAATCCTTCAGTTTCTGACAAACGTTCAAAAACATGATACCATGAGATACATGGTTTTCACCAGACAGGAAGAGATTGTGATCTGAGAAGTTGAGAAGTTACCACAGCTGCAGAGATGGAATTCAATATATTTGACTATCTCTTTTTAGGGAAATGTTCTTGGGCTCAGGGAAATGTAGATCAACGGTTATTCAAGAATAACATCCAGAAAAAGAATAAGTAAACAAAAAAACATAGCACAGGTACAAACAACATTGCAACATATTGCTCTGTAAAGTTGCTTTGCATATAATATACTATAAAATGTAATAACCAGCAACATGTTCAGCGTGGAAAGGTTTCACGACCGGTATATGTCTATATATTATGTCATATAATATAAATTATATTATATGTGGAAGTTTAAAGTATGATCAAATACAAGTAACTAGAATTTGCCCTGAAGTGCAACTGTGAGGTTCTAAACAACTTTGTTGTGCATCTTGTCATTGCTAACAATCATTCTTCTCCATAACATACACTGATCAGCCATAACATTACAACCAACGATAGAGTAAGTCAGACTACGCCGGTGGGATATGAAGATGGTCCTGAACAAAATTGTAATGGGTGGATTCAGAATATCTCCCGAATTACAGGTCTTGTTGGGTGTTCCTGGTCTGCAGTGTTTAGAAACTACCAAAGGGTTTTTTGACAGAGGGGCTACTGTACCGTAGATAACTGAAGAAGTTCATGCTGCTCCTGACAGAGGTTTCAGAATCGACAGCAGCCGTGAGAAGGTGATCTGCACAATAGTAGCCAGGTGGTTTTAATGTTATGGCTCACCCGTGTCACTCTAAAACGGTAATCTCTGCTCCTGTCTCATCCGAGGAATGGAGGATGTGTCATATACTGATGCTTCTGTTGTCGAATGTTTGGCGGGATGTCAGGTGGAGCGTGTCGCCTCCAGATGACTCTGTTTATGAGGGGGTTTGGGGGGAGCAGCTGACAGGTTCCTGCCACTGATTGAGGCCTTTATAATCAGATTAGACATGACTCGACACTCATGGATCTCAGGACCCCTGCATCCCAAAGCATGAATCAATGCAGCCATCAATCACCCGGGCGAGATCCACTGATTTCATGCAGCAGCCCTCGGAGGTTTAACGACCGTCGCCGTGTGCGGAAACTGAGCTTAATGGCTGCTTCTGCTGGAGGAGCAATCAAGTAACCTCGTATTCTCTCTCTGTTAGCACATCATTTGGATGTAGATATGTCTCCCGAAGTGAAGAACCGAAAAGAGGGAGAAGGGGGAAAAAGATCAGATCTGCAACTTTAATCTTTGATGTCATCAAGATGCATAGGCCCTCAGCCTGTTGATGACATCACAGATTGCAATCTTTTGGGGGCCCTCAAATCTAGATTTATATGACCACGGATTGAGTGATTCAGCCTCAGGGTGGATGACCAATCCTCCTCACCCCCGCCCACCCTCCAATACACCTACTTCTTTTTCCTTAGCAACCCCACCTTGACTTCATCCTCCTATCAAGAGGTCCATCCCTCACCTGTGTGTGAATGTGAGTGTACTTGAACATGTCACGTAGGATGAGTTACCTATATGAGCTAAGTGTGTGTGTGTGTGTGTGTGTGTCTATGTGTGTAAAATACTCGCCGTGGAAAAAAAGCACAATCAAAGAAATGTGTCATGTCCTTGCTAGCACTCAAAGGAGAGAGAGAGAGAGAGAGAGAGAGAGAGAGAGATCTATTTCTGTCACCACAAATGTTCAAGCAGCATTCAAAAGCAGAGATTCGCCTCTCCACACACACACACACACTCTCACACATACACACAGACTGAGAGGTAGAGAAAAGGCCAAACATTCTTGTGTGACAAGAGAGAGAGGCCGAGCGATAATAAAAGATAATGGAATGAGAGGGAATTTAGAAGAGTCGAAGGACGCGGAGACAGAAAAAGACAGAGAGGAAGGGGGAGGGGAGGAGGAAGGAAGAATAATGTGTACAGTAGTTCATAAATATTGACACATACATGAACACACACACACACACACACCAGCAGAGTGCCAGTCGTTTACCTAGAGGCATGCCTTTGTTGAGGAGATGTGAGCTTCCCATGGTGTGTTCCCCAGGCGGCCGGCACACAACACAACCTACAGTCGTCACACAGCAGACATGAACAGGAATCCAGTCAGCATATGGCGGCCGTGGCCAGCTACCTCGCTTCCCTTAGTCCTTCTCCCAGCCCCTTAGTGACAAGCATACACATGTGCTCCCCCTCTTTTCTCTCTCGCTCTCGCTCTCCCTTCCGCCCCCTTCTTGGCTTGCCTCTCTATCTGTGTCTTACCCCTCCCTCCTCCTGGCCTCACCAGCAACCTCCCTCCTCTCCCGGTCTTTTACAGCAGATCTCTCTCCCTCTCTCACCCCCCACCGAAAAAAAAAGACAAACAAAAGGAAATGCATGAATGCAAACACCGCGGCCGCGTTTATAGGAGTGGGAGGGAAGGAAAGTGTAAGGGAGATGAAGGGAGGGAGAGAGAGAGAGAGAGAGAGAGAGCACAGAGGGTGTGTTGAGTGTGTGTGAGAGAGAGCAGGAATGGGGAGGAGTTAACGCAGGCAAAAAAAATTCATCTTTTGTTTCCTTGAAAGACGCCAGAGAAGAAGAAGAAAGAAAAAAAAAGAAGTTATGCAATGGCATTAGAAGAAAAACATGTTCTTTCTCATGATTATAAATCTAATTAAATGTAATTGAAATAAGCAACCAGATTAAGAGCAACAGCCATAATAAGTGTTTTATAGAAATAGCTAACCCTGGTCTGCTTGACTAAGGCTGTGTTTACATAACAAGGGTTCGGCTAAAAACTGAGAACTTTTTCCTGTATTAGTTAAAGTTCTGTGTTCACATGGCAAGGATAGGAAAACTAGATCTAGCCCCGGGTTCCCTGTACAAACAATCCCCCTTATTGAAACCCTTAAATTAAATGTAAAGTTATGTCCACAGTATTTGTAGATAAGCCCCCTTCTAGGCTTTTTTTTTTTGGGTGGAAAAAAATGTTTTGCCCTCTTAAAAACTAAATCCAAAAAATGACCAAACTGCATCAATAACTCGTTCCAGCTGGACTAAAACCACCCAAACCTGATCAGTACCAGCCCTTTTAAATGATATCATCAATTCAGTAGACTACTTCAGAAGCAGGAAGTTGGCTCCTAGATCTCACCAGTAGCACACGATACCAAAATCAAAAGAAATTCCAGAAGGTGATCTAGATATATATAAGTCTGGCAAAAGTTCTAAAACTGTTTCTAACATTCTGGGACTTCACAGATCCACAGTGAGACCCTTTATCTATAAATGGAGAAGACTTGGAACAATATTGAACCATCACTTTCACCTTCTCTTCTTTTTTTCCACTTTTCACCCTCTGACATTCATTGGTTCATTCCCCAGCCCCTGTGCTCTACATGTCGAAGCTTCCTTGAGCAAGATGGTGAGCCCGGCGCTGCTCCCAATGTTTGTTCCATTGGTGACTTTGTGCTTGATCTCTGATCTCCATGCAGTTCGCCGATTGTCTCTGCACCACTTTGGTAGGTACCAACCACTGAGACCCAACATGAACACAGTTCTGGAGATCCTCTGACCCAGCTGTCTAGCCATCATAATTTAGATATTGTCAGTCTCTCGGATCCCTGCGGTTGTTCATTATTTCTGCTTCCAACTCTAAAGACCTAATGACAAAATGTTAAATTGCTACCTAAAATGTCCCATCAGGCGGCATGATATCATGATAATCAGAGTTATTCTCGCTTCACCTCTCAGAGGTTATTATGTTATGGCTGATCTATGTATTTACCAGCTGCAGCTCTTTTCGCTCCTGTAGCAGCGATGTTACTCTAAAATAGAAGTGATAACCACAGTGACATAAGTGACCCCCCCCCCCCCCCCCCGCCCAAGTAACAGGGTCTAATCTAATTTAAAAGCAGTGATGGTTACATCACGTCCTCACCGCGGGTAAATGTCACAGACCGCCAGCGGTCGACATGTTCCAGTCCAAAAAAGAAGCAAAAAGTGGGCGAGATGGTTGATCTCAACTCTGTTATTAAGCTGACTCCTGTGTTATCACCCTTAATATATTATTCTCCTCCGCCGGCTTCATTACAGACTCTATAATAAAACTCAATTACATTTCATTTTAAAACAAATCTAAGCTACGTGTTGTCCATCGGCTGCACTTATGAATGTTGGGTCCTGTTTTCTTGCTTTGCCACAATCTCTAAGCGGACTCTTGACGGCACCGAGTGGACCAGCAGAGGATTCTGACGAGCCATGCCCGTCGAAAAGTCAGCAAGGATTCAAAGTGAAACAGCTTTTGGCGTGTTTTGTGACTGCAGTCATGCTGCAGCGCTGCAGGCGAGAACCAACAGTTAGTCACTGTGGGCCTTGGTGCGTTAACAATGTCCTCAGCAGCTGGAGGAGAAGAAATGAGTTTCTGAAAAAACACTGGAGAACATGCAAAAACAGGTGGGCTACGAATCCAGTCAGGCAACATTTTTGGAGGGCTGCAGGTGACTTATTGGGAGACAGGCTCAGATGTTCCTCCTCAATGTTTGTTTATAAGTCAGTTATGTGTGGGTTTAACCAGCGACTTTATCTCTAATGCAAACAGCAGCAGAAACTGAAGTTTCAAATCTCTTCCGGAAGCAGAGGAGGAATAGGGAAGTTGTAAAACCCCGGATGTTTGCCATGAAGGAGTTGACTCTGAATTGCTGCTCTGAAAAAATTTATTATGTCCGTTGGGAACACAAAATAGTTTGAGTTATCCACATAGATATATGTATAAATTGTATATAGATATATAATTTTAGTTTTAGATTTTAAAGAAATGCAATCTGAATTAACACAAAATACCAGTTTTGAATTATAATTATATTTATTTAACCAATAGCTTTTTCTAATACCAACTGGGTCTGTGTGAAAAAGTATTAGCACCCTTACAAACTAAATCCAAACTGCATTAAAAACTGGTTCCAGCTGGACTAGACCCACCCCCCACTTTGTATGTATATATATATGTATATATATATATATATATGTTTATACATGTATATATATATATGTAAATGTGTGTGTGTATATATATGTATGTAAATATATGTGTGTGTATATATATATATATGTACATATATGTATATATGTTTATATATGTATGTAAATATATGTGTATATATATGTATATATATGTACATACATCTTAATATATATGTATGTATATACATATGTATGTATGTATATATATATACATTCATATGTATATACATATATATACATTCATATGTATATACATATGTATGTATATATATGTATCTACATATGTATGTATATATACATATATGTATGTTTGTGTGTGTGTGTGTGTGAGTGTGTATATCACTGTGCTGTATAATGTGCGATGGAAGACAGTAATAGCGACACCCTTTCCTCTCCTTATCACTCCTGCACAGTCTCTCCAATCTACCTTCCTCCTCAGCTCCCTCCTGTTTGGCTTTACTCTCCCTCTCTGGTGCTCCTGCTCTACCATCTGTCCATCTTGCTCTCTCTCCTCCATCCCTCCTCCAAGTGTTCTTGCCACTTTTTTACTAATTTTTCCATCTTCGTCTCCCTCGCCATACATCTCCACAATCCCACCCCCCACCCCCAGACCTCCCAACATTTTTTTTTCTCCTTCTCTCTGTAGTCACTGCAGCGTATCTAATGGTTCAGCCTCTCGTCAGCAGATCCACCAAGCACAGGCCTGGGAGAGCAACGGCCCCGACTAACCCCTCCCTACCACTGGCCTTATCAAGTCTGACAGCCAGCTAGCGCTATCTCTGACACGCACGCACACACACACACACACACACACACACACACACGAAGCTGCGCTCAAACAAGCTGAAAACAAATGTACTGACATACTGAGGGAGAGGACTTAAATGCCCAAAAAATAAAAATGGAGCTGCAGTCATGCATGCAAACAAATGCATGACCACAGATGTGCAGATGCACACTGACGCTGCAGATCTACAGTAGATGTGGATTCAAAGAAAACACACATAGTTTTGCAGGCAGGCTCACACAAACAGTAAATTGGATAAATGGATACTGACAGAGAGCAGCAGAACAATGTAGATTCTACTACAGGGACCAGAGCAGAGACGGAACAAACGAGAAATCTGATATACCTCAGAGACGGCCTGAAGAGTCTCACCACTGTTTGGAAGAGAAGGTACAGAAACAGAAGAGATGAATGGATGAACAGGTTGTCGGAGCAAAAGAATGAGGCTCTGTAGGCAGAAAGGAGGAGAGGTGAGACCTGTATTTGAGGAAGAAAGCTGTGAAGAGCAACGTGGGAGGAAGAGGATAATGATGGAGAAAGAACAGGGTGACGTTCATCTTAGACGATGACCAGATCAAGTTTGAGGTGCTGTTTTGCGGCGCCATCCTCAACCCTTTAATGTCAAAAGAGTGACTATTTGTTTTTAAAAAAATGTTTGCCGATTGACTGAACCTGTTTATAGTCTGACCCAGCGGCAGCATGAATATGCTAAAGAGTGAGGGGGCCTTGGGGGACATCAAAGGAGCCTTTGAGGAGGAGACTGGAACCGTGGCTATTGAAAAAGTCCTGTTTGATAAGTAGAATTTATTTTGGCAAGAAAAAGCAAGTGAGGACTCTCTAAACAGAATTATGCAACTTGATACAGTCATAAAAAGTCCAATAAATCCAAAATATTATCATGGAATGATTTTATAAGTCTAATCTATTTTTAATGTTTACAATATACATACTGGACCAAATTATTTTAAGGCAAGTTACGGTAAATTGAGAGTGTTTAAGTCTTTAAATTTTACTGTTTTCCGTGAACAAAAATTCATCAAGAAATATTTTTAGCAGTCCCATTTTTTTTACACTTTAAAAACATGCTTAACCAAAGCAATTTGTCATTTATAAGTACATTTAGACTAGCAGAGATTAAATTAATAAATGCCCCCAAAGAAACAAAATATGCAAAGAAATTATTTTATCATATTTTCTATTTCCGGCTGAGGACATTAAAGGGAGAGAGAAAAAGAAGAAATTCCTTTACTAAACTGTACACCAATACGCCGATAAGTGGGCATACTCTTTCATTTGAGTAGAAGTACTAACAAACACATCGTGAATAAATATACTCCACTATAATTATTGCTATAATTACACTTTCACTAACCCAGTCATTCAGCAGTTTCCTTCTTTTAACATTCTAATCAATAATATGCCTCAGGGATGTGTGTGCGTTTAAATGCTCACGGTGTTTTCACCCACGTTTGGTTGACTGTCTCTCCATATACAAGATTACTGAAAAACTACAGGGTGGACTTGCGTGAAAGTTTCCCCAGCGGTAGGTTCTGGTCCATCCTAGAAGTGATTAAATTTTGGTGACGTTAAGTGCTTGCCGTTTGGAGTAGCGACGTCACGATGTGGGGAGGCGCTCTCTTGAAACTATGTCCATAATTGATGACCTCTTTGGTTCTTTTGATGTTCCTTCAGAGTTGGAGCTGTGGGCTCAGTCCATTATTGATTCCTTTGTTCCTGTGATTCTTTTGATGTTCCTTTGTGGTGGAGCTGTGGGCTCAGTCCATTATTGTTGCCTTTGTTCCTTTGATGCTTCTGATGTTTCTTTGGGCATGGAGGCTCAGTCCATTATTTGTTCCTTTGATTCCTATGATGTTACTTATACGGTGGGGGTGGGGGCTCAGTGGGCTTAACAGAGACGCTGAACGGTAAGGTGCAGGACAATTTTGGCACACAGGATGGCAAATAATCAAGACAGCTCGATTCTGTCTTGTTAGCATGTTGCTAGCACACAAACTATTTTATGTCACAGAGCTTTCAAACAAAACTTTATTGACAATTGTCAGTAGGGACAACAGGCTGCAGGAGTCGGACGGGTCGTACAGTTTGAGCCAACCAATTGTGAACTTCCCCACCTTTTTATTCGTACAGTGTGACCTGAAATTAAACAGCTACGACTTTAAAGGCGTTTAGTGTGAGACCAGCTTTAGAGGCTTGAGACAACTCTGACATTAATGGAGGAATCTGCATGAACTTTTCCTAAACCATGGGTTCTGTTGTGCCTTGTTCCTTTGATGTTTTATACTGGAGAGGAACAGGAAACGAGGCAACAATGTCTGTTTATCCATGTGGTTTGAATCCAATGCAACCCGACTACTGTTTTGGCATGTAGATTTAAATACCCACATGGATTGTCTGTTTACGATTTAGACTTAAAGAAGTCTTGAGGACCTCCAACACATGAAGAGAATGAGAGAGGAAGAAACCAATTCGGTTCAGAGGTAGGTTTTGGCGCTCCTTCTCGTTGAGGATTTATTTTGAATCCCAGAGAACCGATTCTCCTTCTGCCTGTAACTCTGTTGTGAGTACAGGAACAATTACAATAAAGTTTGATTTGAAAATGTACAGTTTGCAAATGAGGATAATAACCGAAAGGTGTTCACGTGGTCAATTTGGTTTCAGAGGACGTAAAGCCCACATTATCTAATATAAACAGTAATAAAAGTGAAACTTTGTGGTCAGATTTGGTGTTTCCTCATCATGATAGAGGTTATACTTGAGATTTAGAGATGATGGTAAGACCACTTTGGTTTCCTTTCGAATGACAGACGAATGACAGACACAACCAAAAATAAAGCCTCATATCCTTTCTACCATACTGTGAGTACACTAATGTTCCTATATATTAGTTTGGCTCAGAGTTATCTCCTCGCTGCAGAGCCAAGCCGCTACAATCACACAAACACTGCTGCACATCCACACACACTACACACAGGAAGCTCTTGATATGAGGCTAAAAATACATGACCGGCCTTCCATCACCGTCCTCTCTGTATTTCCACTGTTCAACTTTCTAAACTGGGTGGGGGTGGGACGTTGAGCACATAATGGGGCGGTTGTGAGGGTTTTAGTTGTGCCAGCCAATCCCCACAGCCTTGACTCTGGATCTATCTTTGAACTAAGAAAAGCCCTCAGAGAGCACAAACCTCCGCCGAGCGCCAGAAGCTACTCTTCAACTGACATTGCTGCATCATTTCCTGTTCTTCTCCAAATATAAAAGGAACAAGGAAGAACAGTTCCAAAGGTTTTGGAGGAAACAAATGCAGATTTCAACATTCATTTCTGAGTTATCGCCAGCCTCTAAATCTACTGACAATGGCAACAAACTCCCTGAGTATCTCTCAAATACTCTGTAGCCCATCGTCTCCTGCGCCTTCCACTTCAGCGTTGTTGTTCAGCCCACTGTGCCCCCAGTTCAACCCCCAAAGGAACATAGAAGAAATCAAAGGAATAAAGGTATCCATAATGAACTCCATCCTCAAAGAAAGCCCCTCACCAAATCCTGACATCACTACTCTAAGTGGCTTATTATTTTATTTTAAATGCTATAAAGCACGTGACATCGCCAAAATGTAATCATCAAGGATTTGCCAAAGACTTAGCTCTGGGTTATTTTTCAAACAAGTTTGTCCATTAGTTTATCATTAATCTTTCTAACAGACAGACACAAACAAAGGCATGTAAAAACAACCTCCCTCTTTGGCGGCGGTAATAAATGGAGGATAATATTCGTAAGTAGGTGTTTTTGTGTGTACTTTCAGCTAGGGCTGCAACTAATGACTATTATTATAGTCGATTAATCGTTTCAATAATCGACGATTCATCGGAAAATGTTTTTACTCCTGGGTAAATAAAGGTTAAGTAAATAATATATATAATATAATATATGAATAACAAATTGAATACAGAATTGGTAAATGGCTCTTATTTTGCCATCAGATTTTTAATCTAGTTTTAGGTTGTTTTAGGCACATACAAACAAACATTTAAACAATAAAGATGAATTTTTCTTTCCAAAATGTCTTTTAGTAAACTTCACTGCTTTTATAACAGACTGTTAAACCAAGCAGGTTGCTATACCAACAATAAGAAATTATTTGCTGAACTTTAATTTAGTGCCTTCATATTGCCTCACATCGCTGCTGATGGAAAAGGTAAATAAAATGTAGAAATAGATTATATATTAAATATATATTCAAATATACAATCAAACATCCATGTCAATTTAGGAAAAATAAACAAGGGTAGAAAGAAAACAGTCACTGCTTTGTGCATTCTGTAGTCAACAACTACATTAGGCTAAATCGTTTACAAGTTGGATGCAGCCCACATTGGACACACACACACACACACAGATGTACACTCTGCAGGCTGGAACACACTTTCAGCAGTAATGTGAAATGTCTCCTTGAGCAGTGCAACCTTTTATGATTTTAACGTAGGGGCATATTTTTAACGTTTAGAGTATCATCGTGAGTCAATAATAGTTTTTTGGTTTTATTATTAGCAATTCACTACATTTCAAAAGTCTTGTTAAATCCAACAGAAGCGTTAAGTACCTTTAACACTGAGCTCCTTTCAGCTGAAAGAAATGTGTTTGTTTAGAAAATGCACTAGAGCGGGTCCTGATTTCCATATGAGGCCAGCATTTTGTTACAGACGGAGAGGATTATGTGTTTTAAGTTGTCACAGTGTTTTGCGTTTGGAAAAATGGAGGCTCTTACTTATTATTTAGAAGATGAAAAAAGCTACGGAGCATCAAGCCTCGCCGTCACAGCGAACATGACGAGGCAGGAAACATTCAGATGTGGAATCCTCCGGACTGCCGGAGGATTCGTAAAGGGATGGCGTGCAACGCCTCTCACGGCCAAATTGTCCAAGCAGCACAACTACGTCCCGATCTACTTTCTATCACTGTTTCTACTCTGGAATTATTTTTAAAATGGGAATGCATATTTTGTCTTATAAGACAGACCGATAATACCACAGTAAACCCCAGTCTGTCCTTGGCATCCCAGCAACCCCAGCATCTACAACTCTACTAACCAGGGCCTGTCATGGATGACCGGACCTCTTCATGCAAATACCTGTGCGTTACGATAAATAATCATATCAATCATATTATGGACCCATCAGGTAAAAATGTGTTTGTGAGAAGACACAGCGGCGTATTTACTTCCTTCGAAAACTTGCATCCTTTGGTGCTAGTGGAGAAACTATGTTTCTGTTTCCTTGAATCAGTGATTCAATCATGCTGTACTGTGGGACAAGTCGGGTTCAGCAGCCTGACTGTAAAACTTAAAACTATACAGTCAAATCAAATGGGCTCAAAGATTATAGATCATTCTTTTGAAAAATCCTTTCAAGCAACTCACAATGACAGCTCAAAACGAGATAACAGCATCTGCTTTGATTCTTTACATGTGATGAAAAGAAAATGCCAATTTCTGCCCTCCACCAGGCGATTTAGAGTCTCTCAATCTAAACCCAACAGACTGAAGAACTCCTTCAAGAGTCCATCCTGTCACTGAACCAACATCATTCAGGTCGGTTTCTAAAGGTGGGATTTGATGATTTTTGTCGGATTTGGTTTGAATGTCTTCGAAAAGTGACGAATATTTGACTTCAATGAAACTGCCCATGGATGCTAAATGAATTCCAGTGTATGTTTAAAACAATAAAGTTGCGTCATATAGTATTTTGTCATAAAACGTCATTGTGTGACTTAAAGTTACTGATGGGTGCCAGGTCATTTTCATCTATAACTAAATAATATTAATTTTTAAATTATGTTTTTGTTCACATACAAAAAGAGCTGTGCAAATAGATGAGCTAGACAATTTTAGGAATGTAGTTATAATGTTATGGCTGATCAGTGTATTCTTTAAGTATATTTTCAGAGCTTATTTTTCCTGAGAAAAAAGGTTGAATCAATAGTTATCATTTACCAGAATCTTTTTATCCCACACATAACTTCTCATTTACTTGAAGAAAGAATTTTTGTATTTTTAACAGTCCTGCTCCCTTCTTTGTTTTTTGTAATAGTTTTATATTTAGTATGCAACCGCAACAACTCAGAAGAGGGGAAGTAGTACGGTAGTGAGCGTTGCAGTACTGCTACTGCACCACCAGAGGGATGTAGTTAGCGCTGCAGAAATCACTTATGCCACTAGACAACGGTCGTGAGTACTGCAATACTAATACCTGCCACCAGATGTCGGCAGCAATCAATGCAGTATAATCTTTTACCAGCAGATGGCGGTAGGGAGCATTGCAGTACTAACTTTGTGCCACCAAATAGCGATAGTGAACACTGCAGTACTGGCACCGTGCCGCCAGATGGCGGTAGTAAGAGACGTGGAGTCCAATCTGAACTGATAGAAAAAAAACACAAACAACCACAAGAAAACCACAAAACCAAGATGGCGGTGCAAGAGACAGCATCTCAACTGTCCATGGCTCTCAAAGTCCAAGAATACCCCACCCTGAAGGTAAACAAACACTTAAACTGACGCATAATCAATGTATAATAAAACAGACGCCTGTAGAACACATAATATGTTTGTTGCTATTCACTGAAGATGGATAAATTCGACAGGGAGACTCGCGAACTGTATGGGGAGGCCACTGCTAGTTGGGTTAGCTTTGTCTTGTAGCGACGTCCAGTAAATAACGTTAATAATAATACGTAATAATTGTGTAACCTTAATTAATTACTGTCCTGCTACAGTCGGTACAAACTAATGGAATTCACCTGCTAAAGAAAAAACTTGAACGAGCTCGCTAAGCCCCTTTGTCAGCGATAGTTAGCTGGTTGCTTACTGCTCTTAATGAGATGATGGCAAATATTTTAAGGTCCATGGAGCTGTTAGCTTAAAGATAGGTAAGTTCTTTTGTTTTAATGTATTGATGTGAAGTCTAAAAGTTAGGCCAGATTAGCTGACTTAGGCTAGCTAGAATGGAACACATTCCTGATGTGTTTGCAATTAGCTCATTTAACCGTCAAGCAATCGTAGGAATTAAATGTTTATTTAAATAATGAAAGATGTTAAACATCCTCTTTTTCTACCTGACGCGCCATTAAGGCAAGTACTAGGTTGGTAACTGGTACATTTTTGTGTTGTAAACCAAAGAGTATACATTTTTGTCTGGGTAAGACAACAGTCCACTAAATACGGAACGTCGATCATTTAAATTCTATCGGTGTAGAAGATGGATGGTTTGAATCCACCGGGGGAGAACCCCTCTCCTCCCAGATAGCGTGTTTAGCGCAGTGTCATCAGATCGCTGTTGCCTCCCCGCACCTCAAAATGGCCAGCGAGAGAAGTCACAGTCTGCTGCCGCACACACGCGCGGTTCCTCCATTCCACATCACGTTACTGCGACACCGCTGTTAAAAGACGAGCTGGAGCGAGCATCAGTCGCCTCCTGACTCCAGCAGACATAGAGGGCACGTTTGTGAGTAGCAACGCATGGACAGCTTTTGTGTGGCGGTGATTAATGGTGCGATGTTGTCACGATGAGTATAACTGCTTTTGTCGATGTGAGGACATTTATGCGTTTAGGATGCATGGCTGTGGTTTGGGGGTGTGCGTGTCTTTGCATGGATGATGCTGGAAGGATGATGGGAACCATTTTAAGACAGGGGGGATGCTTGTATTGACATCATAGGGGGGAAAGCAGTGTTCTATTCATTTTGAGCTATAATAAGGGCTTGACATGAGTATAAAGAGATATCTAGAATGTCCTTGGGGATGATTTTGGACATTTCATAGTCAAATCGCAGGTTACCACAGTAATTATTGGTGTTCTTTTGTATTATTAAATTTAACAAGTCATTTATTTGTTAACATTAAAGAGAATGCATGCTTATATTTGTGAAATTACACTGTGGGGCTTTATTAGACAGGTATTGTGCAATATCACAACAATGGCGTCCCTTTTCTATACCAGCTTTTGTTACACTGAACAAAACACCAGACAATGCTGCTATAGGTGTGTTATTGTTGAGTAGTGAGTTAGGGTTTCACAAGCAGAAGAGGTGTGAAGTGTAGTACAGCAGCATCTAGTGTGACATCATCAGGGTTCCTATATTGTATCAAAAAGTCAAAACTACACTGACGTATTCTTCACGATGTGTTGCTTATGTTAACATTAATTTACAGTGTTAACTTTTGATCATAAAGTTATATCTTAGAATCTAAATTATGTTGATCTATCTTGTTTTATCCCTTTAATATGTTTAGGTTTGACGCTCATTTACAGGGTTGCCACGGTGTATTTAATAGTAAGTAATTTAGTAGTCGGAAATTTCATAGTGTAAATTATTGTCCTTAAAATGACTGAAATATGTCGGCGTATTGTGTACAATGTCTTTCATATGTTTTACTAGGTCTTACATTTGTTTATGTCCATGTAATTCTATTTTCCAAGGCTACTTAGATGCTTCCATGTGTTTTTTTAAAGCAAACAAATGTTCTTGCATACAGCTGGGATGCTGATATTCAGTCAGTATGGTATAATTACATTGACTATCACTTGACGATCTGCATTGTTGTTGTCATTTCCCTTCACTGGTTGTTTTGTATTACTGTTCTGCTACTGATGTTAGATGTCATCAGCAAGCCGCACGGTATTCCCACCCAACTGCTTGAATTCATAGATCAATCGATTCTGCGTTTGATTAGTATCACAATCACCATTTTGGCTTCCCACAGTCTAATGAATAGATTTTAACTGTATATTGATGATTACATCACATAAACATATCCATTTAGGTCACAAAAACATTTGCTTTAGCAGGATTGCAAATCGTAAAGTGGAAGCAGTGCCTTATTGATTTCACTTTGGATTAAGATTTTTTTCTCCTTTAAGATTCTCAAGGAGGAACCGTTCTGTCAGCACGGTTGTAGCATGTTATGATTCTTGAAATGGTTTTCTTTTTGGGCGAACTAGATTTGAGTCCAACAAAATGTTTTTGTCACTAAAAACAATAATCTCAATATTGTTTAAAATAATTAGGATTATTATTTTGGAAATAATAATACAGATCAAGCTCAAATGCTGTATCATAGGTAACTTGACATACTTTCAACAACTTAAGGATGAAGATGTTTCACCATCCAAGAAGCTTTTCTCTTTTCTAATTAGTCACATTTACAAATGCATGAAGGTGTAATGTGGGTCTAAGTTGTTCCATCTCTGAGACGGCAGCAGAGGTAGTAACAGAGGTAAAACGATTTCTGTATAAACGCAGATGGAAAGAGCAGGATGAGTGTGACGTTTTGCCCAGGTATCACGTGTGCTACTCAGAACCAGAGGACTTCAAAGCAAATAGTTGTGTTTAGCAACTATTACAACTCAAGGATTAACTGAAAATATTTTCAAATTGAGGAACAATGCAACGTCTGGGAGCTTATTATCCCCTGAGCAGAGAACAAGATCAGATAACAAGTTAAGATAAATTATTGTTTGGGATTTTTTTCCCATTTGAATATTTGCATAGTTTGGCCCGATGCCTTTGTAAGATATCAGACAAGTATTTCATTTTCGCTGCGGCAGTTTTCCACAACGGATTTGTTCAGTGTAAACACACAAAGGCATCTTGGAGAAAGGTCCTCATTTTGCAACTGATGTGTAAAAAGCTTTGCAAATTTCAGAATAAATTAATTTTGCAAGTTTACACAGAATCATTAGTGGCTGTGTTTTCTGGGCCAAAGAAAACGCGGCTTCCTCCCACAGTCGAAAAACATGTTATAGGTAAACGAAAGGCTGAACTACAGCAAAAGGCTTTTGTGTTCAAAAGCTTTTTATCATGCAAACAGATCATTTAGTAATCACTATAGCAAATTTGACATAGTCCTAATTGTCTTCAGGACTAAAGTGACATCGTTTCTTGCTTGATTGCAGTTTGAATTCATTAAATATTTGTAATGAATCTATTTAACTTTCTTTGAATCCTGCTGTGATCATCTCCATCTGCTCACAAGGTCACTGATGCCTTCATTTCACGTTGGCCTAATAGTTTCAGCAGAGCAACAGCCGTCGTTGTTCTACTATGTCTTGTTGACGGCTTGCTTAATTTCTCTCTTTGATCTCAGCGATCTGTGAAATTAACTTGGCTCTGCCTTTAAAGAAAACAAATCCTTTCAACGGAGCGCAGCTCTCACCTTGTTTCTTAAATTTAGTATCACAGTGTCCAATCTCTTTCACAGGCATCTGAGCAGCCACTTCTTATTGCAGTACCACATATACATTTTTATTATTATTTTAAGTTTTATACAAAACCGATCATTCTTTACCCACAATGGTGAGATGTTAGAGAAGCTTATTTACAAATGTAGTAATTTTGGAAAGAAACTAACAACCAAAGGATAATTAATTTAATATTCCATAGCTGATAATATTTACTGTTTCTGCAATATTTTTCCTTCAAGGGAAAATGTGTTGATATCCTTTATGTAGATGCTGCACTTGTTAGCTCACAGAAGCCCCTCTGGCTTGGTTTGACCCTATTATTCACCTAATATAATGCTCGTTATTAGACGGACAATTTATAAGTTCAATTTAAATTGTGCATCCCCAATACTATGAAAGATATTTATTGGAAAGAACATTTATGATTAAAATATTTAAGTGTGATCCTATCACAGTGTATCTAATTATGTTTTTGTTTTTTTTCACTCTATTGGGTAACACTTCCACTCAATGTAGTGAATAGCTACACAAACAACAAACCCTCTGCTTTCTGCAAAGTAAAAGGGTCTACAAGTCATTTTCAGGCGATTAATAACGATTCCTTATAATATTGTCCAATGCTTCATGCTTGCTTTTTATTTTTGTCAGGGCTGTCCCCCTGAATGCTAGGTACAGCGGAGTACATGTCCAGTGTTTTTGTCATTGCAGGTCCCCTATGAGACTCTGAACAAACGTTTCAGGGCGGCTCAGAAGAACATTGACCGTGAGACGAGTCACGTGACAATGGTTGTTGCAGAGCTGGAAAAGACGCTGAGCAGCTTCCCTGTGGTCGACTCTGTTGTCTCACTGCTGGATGGTGTGGTGGAGAAACTCAGCGCTCTCAAGAGGAAGGTAAGGGACACAGATGCACACAAACACACCGATCGACTCGCTAAATATTCTGAAATATCTTTTTGCATGGATTTTGATCCGTGGCACTGCAAAAGTCAATATGTCTGGATGCACACATTAAACACATACAGTATGTACAAACACAATCCCTGCTGAGTACCTATTTTGTACTCTGCCAACATGTTGTCTCGGGTGTTTATTGTGGCAAGTAAATACATTAGCTATGGAAATAGAATGTCTGTTGAACTTGTATTTCAGGTTTATATGATACATTTCCAGCTTCTTCTCAGTATCTTCACTTGGTGTGTTTGACCTATAGGCTGCTGAGTCCATCCAAGCAGAAGATGAGAGTGCCAAACTATGTAAGCGTCGTATCGAGCACTTGAAGGAGCACAGCAGCGACCAGCCGGCCTCCGTCAACCTGTGGAAAAAGAAACGCATGGACCGTATGATGGTGGAGCACTTGCTGCGCTGCGGCTACTACAACACAGCGGTTAAACTGGCCAGACAGAGCGGCATTGAGGTAACTGTTGGATAGATCTGGTTGTTTCTTGGTCATTCGGTAGACTTTTCAGTACTTGCAAATGATCAAAAGATTATGACAGTCAAGTGGGACATCTGGCCATATTTCAAGGTATGATAACCCATTCTGATTGTTGATCTGTTTGAATGAGGGGGAATTCCTGTTATTAATTCACCATGCAACCCTGATTACATCTGTATGACAATATCCAGGCATTAAAACTCAACAATAGTATGATGTCAGGGGAAACATGGCTGCCCGTGTAATTAACGTTTGTTATTCCTTAACGCACACTCTCCTGTGTTCACAGGATCTGGTGAACATTGAGATGTTCCTCACAGCTAAGGAGGTGGAGGAGTCACTGGAAAGGCAGGAGACGGCCACATGCCTAGCTTGGTGCCACGACAACAAGTCTCGCCTTCGCAAGATGAAGGTAGGTCATTTTCAAGAGTCCACTTGATTCCTACAGAAGCAACACATAACAAACAAAAAAGTCACTTCAGAGGTTTAAGTTGAGACTTTTTTTCTTTCTGCCCATCTATGTCGTTAGTGTTTGGGTTTGAAAGCAGAGCTGTTAAAGATTTAATTATTCATCCTGGGGTATCAACCTGCTGTCAGTGACATCCGAGTTAAAGTGGTGATCCTAAGATGATCCTATTAGACCCGAAGGTTCTCGACAAAGCACCGTCCTCCACCAAGACACGATAATCTCTCTGGTTACCTGCCACTATGAGTAGACTGTGCTGTATGTAACTAGATGATCAATTCAAAATGTACAACTGTATATTAATATAGAATAGAAATTATTTTGGTTAGATACATGTTAAGAAACAACAACAAACTAACAAAAAACTTTTTACCAAATTGTTAACACAGTAAATAACCGAAAAAGGAAAAGCCTGAGGACGAAGGCTTACTTTTAACTATTCATAGCATCCAAAATATTACCCACAACATCTTCAACACAGAGGGAAAATAATACATAATTACATTATACTGATTAAACTATACAATACATAATCCTCAAATATCTAACAATCTAATCACTATACATCATAATTCCCCATCATTTTACATTTCTTAGCCTTTTGAAGCTAAAAAGCGAGCCGCACTATTCTAACTCATCAGAGTTTAACCGCCAAAACTGAAACACCTCTGTATTTTACATTGGTTCTAACTTTACCTGTTTCAAAAATAAACTACTTAAATTATAATAACCTTCTCTTAATTTGAAAATATTTTTGAATACAGGAAGGCTTCTGTTCACAACCCGAAAAAGTATTTCAAATGTTTTAAAGTACACAATATCTTTAAATTTAAGGTGTAAGAAGCTCCGAAAAATGGATTTACAGATTCGCGATAGGCATCTGTTTTAGCAGCTTTATTTATTATTCCAATGACTTTTTTCTGGCATTTAATTATAGGGTTGATATTTGTTTTATATCCGTTTCCCCACATTTCAGCACAGTATGACAGTTATGACATCACCAGTGAACAGTAGAGTACATGCAGACATTTCTTACTCCATAGATCCCTTGTTTTATAAGGAACAGCTTAGTTTTTGTTTGATATATTCTATATCTGGCTTCCAACACAGTTTATGGTCTATCATTACACCCAAAAATTAAGTTTCATATACCCTTTAAATTTTATACCATTTCAATTCAGTGTTATGTCACAATTTGCCCTGCAGCCTCCAAACAACATACTTTTTTTTCAGTTAGAGATAACTTATTTACATCAAAACGTTTTTCTTTTAATCAATTCTCTTTATATTTTGTTAAATAATTGTTTCATATCCTCCCCTGAAAAAAATTAATTTGTATGTATAATGTATGTATAATTTGCAAACATCAAAAACTGTGCAAATATTAACATACGGTATAAATAACTCAGGTCCCAATACTGAACCCTGAGGAACCCCACAAGTTACTCTTCTAAGGTTGGATTCCGATCGGTTGATTTAAACATATTGAAACCTGTTATTTAAATAACTACTTAACCTCAGTTTTATGTCTATTCACAAATAGTTTTTCAAGTATTTTAGAAGATTGCGGTAGCAAAGACACGTTTTTCATGACAATATTGGAAGTGAGTTTGAATGTCAAGCATCGCTGCAGGAGTCAGTGTGTTCAGATCAGTTCCCCGCGTGCTCTGAAGAGGGGAAAATACAAACAATGAAGATGTGAAACACGTCTGATCTAAACCTACTTTCATCTTTTATTCTTTGTTTTTACAGAGTTGTCTTGAGTTCAGTTTGAGAATCCAGGAATTCATCGAGCTCATCAGACAAAACAAACGCATGGATGCTGTCAGGTACTGGACACAAATACACATGAGACACATTTATTTATATAATGTCATCATTACCAGCTCACTCTTTAAACTTAAAGGTCCAGTATGTTGGGATTGTTGGCTTTCCGAGATGAAGTTCCCGATTAAAGATCTATATTGCACCTCAGCTCTCCCCTCCCTGTCATGCTTGTAGAAAAATCTAAAGTAGCCTTTGTCATCTTCTACGATCGCATCTAGTAGTCTGGGATGAGGTTCCTCTTGACAGTTATAAAACTGTTGATCAAAGCTTACTTGCAAGATAACTTAGACATTATTATATACTTATTATTTTTTGTTCCATATCGTGGTAGAGGTTTATTGCCTAACGGTGGCTAGCTGGTCTGATTGCTAATTAGATTAAAGTTAGTACACAATGACATAATTTCCTCCATTGAAGGCCACTGTTGAGTCTCCCACCATGCTTTGCTCTAGTAGGGAGGGTTGAGCTGATGCTGTGCATGGTTGCAATCTGAAACTTCACCACAAACCACAAACTTTTACACACCGGACCTTTTAGATTTAAGTTTTTTCACTTATTTACTTAATTACTCTGAGTATACCCTTAAATCCCTTACAGAATATTTTCTTAATCTTGTAAACCGTCATTGAAACCCCTAAAAAGAAAAGTTGAATCCCCCACAGATCGTATCCATGCATAGGGACACAAACTATACTTATTTTAGTTGTACTTTAATGATAATGGCCAAACTAAACCACTTAAAATCAATTGGGGCATGATTTTTTTCCCCCAATTATACATTTTTTGGAAAGGGCTGTTGGGCAAATGTAGGTTTTTATAAAATATAACGATTTTTAAGTCGCACCGCTTCATTTGCTCACGGCACCCCGGCTCGATGATTTAAACAAGACTCTTTTAAGAGTGTGAAAAGGGCTTGTAACGTCCTTTTTAGTGAGGCAATATTGTTCAAAACACAACATATAAGCCTCGCTGCATCCTGCTCTGAAACAAAGACTGTCAAATTCTATTTGGGAATTTTAATGTGAAAATCCTTTTGTTATTTCAGAGAGAAACAGAGGAA
This sequence comes from Lophius piscatorius, assembly GCA_009660295.1. Lineage (NCBI taxonomy): Eukaryota > Metazoa > Chordata > Actinopteri > Lophiiformes > Lophiidae > Lophius > Lophius piscatorius. The sequence goes on along the minus strand of VRLP01002627.1, from coordinate 13,104 downwards.
AGATACTGTCTGGTAATGATATAATATCAAATATGGACGGTAACTAACCTTATTCATGTGCGTCTCTGTGGATGTCAGGCATGCCAGGAAGCACTTCAGCCAAGCAGAAGGCGGACAGTTGGATGAGGTTCGGCAGGTGATGGGCATGCTGGCCTTCCCATCAGATACACATATCTCCCCTTACAAGGTAAAAGTTCCCCCTGTTGTCTAATTCAACAAAGAAAAATAGCCAGAATGAAATATTAACCATGTAACCATGGACAAATATTTGAAACAGCATCAACATTAACCTGCAAACTGGCAATGTGCAAAAATTATTGATTTGAACACTTTGAATATGTCCCACATCAGACCCCACAGACTTTATCCAGCAGGTGACATAAGACTCATAAGACTGGTGGCAGGCCTAAACATTGTTTAAGACTATACTTCTCACAGATTTAAAACTTTATAGACATCAGGCAAAGAGTGCTGTATATAGGGAGCTGCCACCAGAGGGCCTCATTTGTCCTCTAAAAAAGAAAGAGTCCTTATCTTCTTGTTTCACTGATCACTAAGGCAAACCAGTAACTCTTTATCTTGATTTTTACTACAAACAAAGCAAATGGACCAGAGACAAACTAGGCAAGGCAACTTTACTTCTATAGCACATTTCAGCAGCAGCGCAATTCAAACGTGCTTCCCAAAAACAATTAAGAACACTGCGTCAAAGTGCAAAAGAACATTAAGACATATTTAAACAGTCACAAAACATTAAGAGATATTAAAAAATTAATAACTAAGCTAAAGCTAAAAAACAAATGTAAGAAATAAAGGTGATCTTTTTCCCAGCCCCTTGTTCTAGAGTGACGGATGCAGATTTGAGAATCTCTTGTCTTCTCCCAACACGATCCACCACAGATTAAAACTGGATCAGAATGATTTCCCTTTATTAAGAAAATTTACTCATCTTGCATCTTGTGTGTTTGAAACAGGCAAAAGGTGTTTTGGTATTTCACTCATTCAATGACTCAGGCTAAAATCCTTCACTGCCTGATGTTATTTCAGGATGTCAAAAAGCATTTGAACCTCCTGTTGGTTTATGACGCGGCTGCCATGTCCGTCACGTATAAAACAGCCCCAGTGAATGCGTAGTCAAAAAATAATTGAGAATAGTTTGCGTCTTAATGTAACAAAACTGTATTCCTCTCTGATCCATCAGGATCTCTTGGATCCAGCCCGCTGGAAGATGCTGATCCAGCAGTTCCGTTATGACAACTACAGACTGCACCAGCTGGGAAACAACTCTGTGTTCACCATCACCCTCCAGGCTGGACTGTCTGCCATCAAGACACCGTATCCTATCATACATTATCTCTGGAAATAAGTAGCTGCTGCCCTTTGGATTTTGATCTCCTCCTCCTCCTCCTCCTCCTCCCTTTTCTGATGCAAAACATTTGCCTCTGCCAAGTAGGTTATGTTTTCACCAGCGTCTGACTATTGGTTTATTTTTTTGGCAGGATGTCACAAAGTATTTTGGTTTTCATGAAAAGTGGTGGCAGGAAGGACCCATTAAGGTGTGAAGTGGCTTTATTTATTATTTATAAATAAAACTTGGCAGAAAGGTTAGACATTCAACAGAATGGCAGAATCCATCACAATTAAGATTGTATCTTGATAATGCGACAGAATCATTATTTTATATTGTAGGCAGGTTTTTTTTTCTCAAATTAAAAAGGATTTGATGGCTCAATGACCTATACTGGACAACCCTCTCTTTTTAGTTCATTGATTTTCATTAAAAATGATCAAAAAGACACCAGATAAACACAAAATGGTGATTTATCTCAGCGCTATCTTAATTTGGTTAATACTCTCCCCAATCTGGTTGGTGTGCCGCTGTGACAGAAAGTCTTTTAGCCTGACATTGAGCCATCCCTCAACTGTCAAATAACACACACCCACAACAATATTCCACTTTCACCACAATTTATTAACCATTGTTTGTGGTGATTCAAATTTGAATTAACAGTTCGATAAGATTCACTTTCTCACTGTTATCTGAGTCAGTATTTACATAGTTCTGGTCTTCTCTGCACTTCCTGTGGTTCCTAAACCTTCCCCTGCTGTAAACTACAGGGAAACTCCGCCGTTGTCTCCTGTGTTCTGGGTTGAAGAAGCAGATAGTTCCGGGAACAGATGCTCAGGATGACAAACTATAGGCTGGTGTGTGTAAATACAGCGTTTAGGTCGTAACTTGACAATAAAACAGACATTTTTACGTCAGTAGTTGGCAAGATAAGGACAGACCCTGGACACACATCCACTATGTGTGTAGACATCATGAATGACTGCAGACATTTTAGCGGCCACTTATCAGATTAGAGATGTGTGTGTTAAGAAGGGGTGTGTCCTTAAAGGCACAGAACGCCACTGGGCCACATCCATGAACTCCAGAGTCATGTTAACAGACGCCCAGAAGTGTAAGAACATGCAGAGTTCAATACCAGTTGTCCTGTTCATAGGACAGGTTGTTTTGATGAAAATTAGATTGTAGCTCATAGTCTACGTCACGATAACACTTATCAGGAGGAGACATTAGTGTTTTTCCTACATTTCACAAATGGGTTATTTATTGATCCAGGAAGTGCCCTTTTTTGCACGAAAGATCAGCAACAATCCCTGCCTGTGTGCAGGACCTGTTCACAGGCAGGACGGCACACGTGAACACTGGCACTGTTTGTTTGTTCTCTGTGTGCTGAAGGGGAAAAGAAGCTCCGGAGGAAACTATGCTGATTTCACAATAACCTGTAAAACCTGTATCTGTGATTGGATTATTATCACCCAACCCGACAGAAGTGGAATATGCACTTGTGGTGTGTAGAAACAGTTGAGTGGTGTTGATCTGTGTGTGGATCCTTTCCAGGAATGTTTTCAAGCTTCTGACCTATAATACCACAGGGCGTTCTTGTCCTTAACCTACATGTCTATTCCAGTCAGTGCTACAAGGAGGACGGTACCTCTAAGAACCCAGACTGCCCAGTGTGCAGTAAATCCCTCAACAAGCTGGCCCAACCTCTACCCATGGCCCACTGCGCCAACTCCAGACTAGTCTGTAAGATCTCCGGGGAGGTCATGAACGAAAACAACCCTCCAATGATGCTTCCCAATGGATATGTCTATGGCTACAATGTGAGTACACGCCAAACATCAGTGCCAAGACTAAAGAGATCGACTATGAACTGTAGCACGAAAACAAGAAGAAATCATTTTAAACTGATGTTTTTAATTTTTCTGTCTGATATACTTTGTTTCTTTGGATCTCTAAAAAGTCTCAGGATGCCTAAATCCAAGAATCTAAATGTTAAGCTTCAAAATCTCTCAAATCTTTATTTTGATAGGTGTTAACATTTGAATTAGTTGTCATGTAATTTAAGTAATACTCAATCTAGAAATGTATCATTTCTTCAAAGGATGTCCCCGGACCAGATGATTGGCTGTAGTCTTAGCCAAAGCTAAGCTAATGCTTAACTAAAGACTTGTTTAAAAAACCTTGATAACTAGAAATACTCTATAAAACATGATGAAGGGTGGTTCAGCGGACTAGTAGGACTCTACTTTAGCATTACTTTTGAACTCGGTACACATCTGTGTAACCCTAAATTTCTCTTGAAGATCTGCACTCAAATCCAGTTTATCGCTTTATAGTTGAGCATTGTTTATCATTTCCAACTTTAGAGGGAATTTGCATTTATTTGTATCTTAATTGAGAAATTGCTCATTTTTTGGAGATGAAATCTGATGATTTTTGTAGCATCGGTTTCAAATTTGACTCATCGGATCAACAGTAAAATCAATCTGCTGCAGTTTTTTACGACTGATTTGTTGTTACAGTGAAGCACCGCTGGAACACAGAAAGGTGACGTTTCAATGGAAGGGCACAACATCCCGTTAATGTATCAGGAAGATCAAACGATTAGAAATTGTGAAGTTGGCTGTTACCATATGAAACCAGAAATGATCTGATCTGATTCTCTCTTCATATTTTCCCTTCCAGTCTCTTCTGTCCATCCGCCAAGATGACAAAGTGGTCTGTCCCCGAACCAAAGAGGTCTTCAACTTCTCTCAGGCTGAGAAGGTCTACATCATGTGATCGCTCACTTGAACCCGAGTGTCCACATGATCAACGAAGGCCCCCTCGTTCATCGCCCATGACCCGGCCTCCTCAGAGACAGCTGAGATCCAGTGCTCCCCACCCCCCAAACAAGAAGCACCCAACATTCTCCACAACCCCCCTCGTCTCGCGATACCTGATGAGTTCAAGTTCCCCTTCCCCCTCCCCTTTTGCCCCACAGAAACTGGACTGCTCTCCTTTCAGACTTTTAGACGTGGCTAGAAAACAGGAAGTCATTTGATCTGATCCATTCAAGCACACAGACTTTCAATAATCTCGTTATTTCACTGACCCTCGTTCTGAGTATTAGACGCTCCAGATTTGACTGAGGATGTGAAAAACTGTTAGCTAGATGTTTGATTTTACTACAACAAATAAAAACTTGTTGAGTTTACCTCTTCCTTTTACTAGTGTTGTTTACTAGTCACTCATCATGTGAAAGGACTGGATTAACTCTGTCTGAGGTGGGGGTGGTGGTGACTAGATAGTGAAATGAATACTTAATGAGGGTCGGTGAGACTTCAGTGTCACAGCCTCGGCTCTTTTTTCACCTGACTGGATCGCTATGGTAACCCAACAGCATTTTACACAAAAGTTTAAGTTGCCGTTTGGCCTTATGTATTTACATCACAACAGCGTTTTAGGGGCCTCGAAATGCACTCTATTAAAAACAGGTTCTGTTTTGTTTTTTTTTGGAATACTGTTTTTAATAGTATTCCAAAGAATACTTCTAGAGAGTATTCTTTGGAAAACTGCACCATTTCCATCTTCAAAATGCATTTCATGAGAAAATATTGGCGTTGTACATGACTTTTAGGATTCTCACCCCCAGTATTCATTCTGTGACCGAGCCACAAGTCTGCGGTGGTTCTGCTGACTCTTGAGTTGCTGAACCACGTCTGTGATCAGAGGAAATGAACCAAAAGTCCAAGCCCAAACTCCTGGCATGGAGTTTGCAGTTTCACACTGCAGCTTTTTCAGTTGTTTTTGCAGTTGTGAGAAGGTTGAACTTTTTAAAAATGTAAAAAGGTATTTTTTTAACTAGAAGTGTCTAGTTAATGGGACTATAAGCACACGACCACTTAAGCTGGTCCAAACGAGCTTATGTTAAAGGTTTCACGTTAATAACAGCCTTTTAAGGCCTCGCCCTTTAACTTCTTTTCGCCCTGATTAAATGATCATATCCCTGAAAAGCTGGGGATACGACATAGCCATCGGGGGCGACGGCATCGGAAAGAGTCAAAACCTCCGATTGGCACAAGTTACAAATATTGTTCTGTCATTATTTTCTTAGCATAAACACTTTTTACATTTTGCACAGAGTCATCCTTACACTAAAGGAAATAAGAGTGCACAACAACGTTTGCTGCCAGCTCCACTTTACGATGGTGGTATAGCAGCTATTCCAAAACGACATTTGAATGTGGATCATTCATTATCAACCGCTTACGGGGGCTGGAGCTTTATTGGTATTCATCACATGTGAAAATAGAAAATGCACCTTGGCCAAGGCTTGACAGTACCCTAGGGTGAGGAACAATTCATGCAGATATTAATGTCTGAGTTATTACCAGCCTCTAAATCTACCAACAACTCCAACAAACTCTTGGTATCTCAAATTATCTGTAGCCGCTCGTCTCCCGGCGCATTCCACTTCAGTGTCTCTGCTCCATCCCCAGAGGAACGTCGTCGAAAACCATACCACCTTGTGACATCACTACTCCAAGCGGCTTGTCATCCTCACAGGACATCAAAGGAGCAAAGGCATCAATAATGGACACTGTTCCAAGAGAGCGCTTCACGACATTGTGACATCACTACTCTAAATGGCGTTTTTTTATTTAAATTTTTTAAATGCTGCAAAATATGTCAACTCACCAAATTTTAATCACCCCTAGAATAAGCCTAAACCTACCTCTGGGTAAAGTTTCATGCCAATCCCTTCATTCGTTTTTTCATTATCCTTCTCACAAACTAACAGAAAAAACTGATACTGATTTTCATCCACATCTGTCTCCTTTGAACGTGGAATTCTCTATTTTCTTCTCCCCTCTGCATCACAAGAACCTGCTTTTCCGGACGGCACAGGATTCATTTATTAATCGTGTTGAAGACCACCTTTCATGGGAAGACATTCACGTTTGAAGAAACAAACCTGGTTACCAATAAATCCAAACGTATTCCCCCTGAGTTGGGTTGGAGCTTGTTTTGTGCTGCAGGAGTCTCCTGTTGAAATGTAAATTTGTGAAGTAACTGAATTACCCTCCTGTGTATATTCAGGGAAAATGAACAACGTTGAAGGTCCAACCCACAATGATCGCCATCTGGTGTATCTCCACTGGAAATGCCTGCAGCATCCTTAACTTTGAGTTTCCGTATAAGAACTTAAGTTTCCCAAACCTTTAATTATATAAACCATGCGGCATTTACTACCATAATAAATTAAAAAAACATGTAATATTTATAGCCAATCTTTGGCTATTTAAATTCTAGTCACTCAACTTTTCCCAAAAAAAGGTTTTGTGTTGGATTTAATTAATACAGTTAGGTCAACATTTTGTTAATTAAAATGTAGCTGCTCAACAAACTGATGATAGGATTCTATAAATACCATTAAGATGTGTCAAAACGATCAACTTTTGTGGCCTTAAAAAGTAAACCACCTCCTAAAGGTACGACTGCTTCAGCCTCACATGTACGTCTATACAAGTCTGCTTTTAAGAGGCAAGAAACTGGATCAGAACCTCAACTAGATTGTTGCTTTCAACAGTATTGACTTCTTGCTTTCTAGTTCAACTAGTTCAATATATATCTACATATATAAGTGTTAAATATATATATATATATATATATATATATATATAAATCTTAAATATATATATATAAATAAATATCCTCCATAATAATATCCGAAGCATCTCAGGCCTTTCACAACACCATAAAGGTCAAAGTTCACGGCTCCACTTCTCCATAGACCCTGAGCAAAAATGGCATCCATACGAGAGTGGCAGGGAAAAGGGTCACTGCTGACCCAGAAGAACATTGAAGCTCATCCACCTTGTTCGGGGGAACCTTTTACGGACTGATGAGGGGAAAACTGAACCATTGGGAAGACTCTACCAGAACCTTTGAAGGAGAATGTCAGCTCATCAGTCTGTGAGCTGAAACTCAAGTTCAACTTTGTCCCACAGCGAGACTGTTCTCAAGCAGACGAGTCAGGTCCGCCTCTGAAACACTGGTCGGATGATGATATACACAAAGTGACAACTAATGTGCAGACAACCCAAGTTAGTGAAACATTAGGCCCAAACACGATTAAACCCGATCGGTCTTCTACTTGTTGTTTATTGCCTCCGTTGTGGCCATGAATATTTTTGGATCTGTCCATCCGGTGGGGTTTTCTTGGTACATATAAAAAACATGCCTCATAAAAAATAATTAATTCCTCTTTGATTTGAAGGTTTCGTTACTTCCGGTGTCTCCTTTTTTTCTGTGGGCTGTAATCGATGATTGCGGGCTGTGGCAGGCCTGATGAGGTCAACGATTCACCACACTTCTTTTTGACATGGAAATGAAATCTTCTCTCAGCTTTCCGCCACACCTCAGCTTTGATTGTTCCGGCAGTGGAAAACAACCTTTTAAAATGGTTGTTAGTGTTTGATTACATCAGTGTAACATGGACTTCATTGATTTAGATGAGCAAATGTAATTCATTTCTCTCCTTTCACATTCCAACAAAATAAAAGTAAAAAGAATGGTCTGCAGCTTCTACAGTAAATTTTGTTTTTAATGAATCCATTAAAAACAATTGAACTACGCAAAACCTTCAACATCTTAAAAATCAAACAAGCGGCTTATAAATCATCCTTTTTTTTTTTTTTTTTAAACTTCTTAGTCTGTTCATTATGACCATATTGGATGTATCTGCAGTTTTTCTTATAGTGCTCAGTGTTATGGGTGATGATATCCTATTATACTTCGTTATACAGTGCAATCTGTATCCCAATGATTGTACAATAAAGAAAGGATTTATTTTTCTTTAGCTATATTGGTGCAACCATAAGGCCTCAAAATACATACGTTTGAAAAACGAGTGATCCGTAGTTTTAACACAATCACTGAATTTTCTTATCCTATCACCCCTTACAAAAAAGGGTGTATTTAAACGTGCTTCAATATTTTATCCTCTAAGCCTCTTGGCAGTCATCTCTTGTTTTCTATTACGTTTTTCTTTTCATTTCAACATTATACCATTATAGCCTATATGTGTCTACAATCTTTTGAGATGTATCACAAAGATTCTACAGTAAAGGAATTGTTTCTTTAACCATCAATATGGTGGTATTTTATAGGCTTCTATTTACCTTTATCATCTTTTACTCGTAATTATTTCATAAAATGTCTCTTTACCAATGTCTACTGTTGTCTGTGATACTGCCTGCACAATGCAGTTGATTGCTTGTGCTTTATTATCAACGCACCTTGTGAGCTATGTTTAAACAGTGCTATATAAATAAAGTTATCGCTTGGCTTTTGCCCTTTTTGTGACTTCGGATGAAAGCGATAACCGAAATAAGAAGAGCCACAACCATTCAGGAAAAAGAAAAAAACTGCGGAGCGGAAGAGGCTGTCCCGGACTTGTCGCTTTGTGTCGTCATAGCGCGTGCTGCTATAAATGCAACTGCGCTCTCTTCAATCCTCCATTTTGAGACCAACGCTTTGTACCGCCTTATTCCTGCAATACGCCATCCAAAATGAATGACCAGCTGTGTAAACTATTTGTCGGTGGCCTGAACGTTGATACTGACGATGATGGCCTGCGTAAGCACTTCGAGCAGTACGGTACGCTTACCGACTGCGTGGTCGTCGTGAATAAGCAGCTGCAGCGGTCCCGCTGCTTCGGCTTTGTCACCTACTCCACACCAGAAGAGGCCGACTCCGCAATGGCGGCTAGGCCTCACACAGTCGATGGTAACCAGGTAGAGGTGAAGCGGGCAGTTGCCAGAGAAGACGCAAACAAACCGGAAGCGCTCGCCAAAGTTAAGAAAATATTTGTCGGAGGTCTGAAAGACGACATTGAGGAAGATCATTTGACCGCTTATTTCTCCCAGTACGGTCAGATCGAGAAGGCCGAAGTCATCTCCGAGAAGGAGACCGGGAAGAAGAGAGGTTTCGGCTTTGTCTACTTCAACGACCACGATGCGGCCGATAAAGCGGTGGTGGTCAAGTTCCACACCATTAACGGACATAAAGTGGAGGTAAAGAAGGCCCTGACGAAACAGGAGATGCAGGCTGCAAACAGAGGTGGAATGACGTCGAGGGGAAGGCCAGGCCGAGGCATGAGGGGAAATCAAAATGGCTACGGCAGCAGGGAGTATGGCGGAAACTACAGCTACGGAAATGGCGGCGGCTACAACTGCGGTGGCGGCGGCGGCTATGGTGGAGGCTACGGTGGGCCATACGGCGGTGGCTATGGAGACCAAAGCAGTGGATACGGAGGTGGGAACGGCTACAATGATTTTGGCAGCGGATACGGCCAGCATTCATCCGGCTATGGCCCCATGAAGCCCCCGTCCTTCGGCCAGAGGAGCGCGGCGCCCTACACCAGAGGGGGCGGCGGCGGCGGTGGTGGTGGTGGCTACCAGAGAGGTGGGGGCTATGGGGGCTACTAAACCGACTACCACCCCCGTCATAGATGGCCTCCAACCGGGATTTGGACTCAGTAACGGGCGTCTGCCGTCAAACCCATCAATGGCAGAGACCCCATCCCCTATTCAACACCTCAAAAACCCAAAACAGGTAGGAAGATCGCTTCCTAGAACACCTGAATAACGAGCGGCAGCTGCCGTCGTTCCTCTAGGACACGATAAAAAATATTGTATGATTTTTATGTACCCACGCCGATGGCGTGTAGTTGTCGTTTAGATTATTTTTTTCATTAAATGCGCTCAATCGGTTCAATTTTCAATGTAGGATTGTCTCCTAATAGTTGCATTTTTTTAGCAATTAAGTTGTTTTCCTTAAAGTAAACTCAATGTATGACGTTAAGACCACATGTTTTGTGTTTTTTTTTTGGACTGTAGGATTCCTTGTTTCCTTCCTACCATTGTATTCAGACTCTCCTTACTCATAGTGGTGGTAGTTTTCAATAAAATATTGTTCATTTATTTTTCATTACCTGTAGCAGCATCCAATGTTTATTGTATACTTCAATGTCTGGAGAACAAAACCCATTGTTGGTATGCTTATGTGTGTCATTTTTAAATAAAACGTTATACCACTTAGTTAAGTTAGTTATTTTACTTATTTATAACGAGGCTTCCTCAAGTTTATCCACAGGTTTTATAAGTGACATCGAGCTTTAGTTACAAGGCTTACTCAGGTGGGTGAGATGGTCCTAATGTTTACCCACAGCCAATGCATGTAGGCTTTGAAACTTGTATTTAAAATATGTGGTTTTTAGACATTGTTAAAATGACTATATGATATTTTATTCCTATATTTAGGTCTCCTTACTCTTATTCCAGTAGGCTATCCCAGCCAATATAGTTTGTTTTAGGCTACATCAGGACCCTGTTGATTACCTGGGGTCGATTGTGATAGGACTCTGAAATATCTCTTTAGGATATCCACATCCAGCAAAATAGGTATGTAAATCACCCTGTCTTCACTCTGTGTTGGTTAAACATGTATGAATTATCTGGTGGTGCGCACGTGCGTGCATATTTAATAAGCGACTGGAAGGCACCGCTCATACATAGCTAATCTTAAAATTATGGGGAGGGAGGGCGAACTTAATTTAGTCTCTTTACCTTAAAAAGTTGGTGGAAGGGGTAAAGTGTTATTCCACCATTTAACAGTGACCGACATATATATTTGAAGTCCAGTGTCTAATTGTTGTTCTCTTCCATCTCCAGGTTGCTACGGTAACCTGGGCGACATCACCCCAAGCTTGACGGGGTGAGCATCTCCACGTCAATTGTGGGGACCAGAGTGAGAGGAGATGGGTTGTGCCTTCTCCCCCCTCATCAGGTGAAGTCTCAAAGGATTCTCCAGTGTGGTCAGAATGCTGTTGAGATGGTTATCTGGGTTATGTTTACATTTGTTCTTTTCAGAGGATAACATCACTTGTGACACCGTTGTTTTGTATCAAAACGGGACATATGTTAATCACTGCTGCAATATGATTCTAATTATTCCGGGATTACACAGGATCACAGTCAATAGATATTTATTTCTCTCTTCTGTGGTACGTGTCTGTTGAAATTCTGTGTTCTGCAAAAGGAACTACAAAATGGTAAAGTTGAGGATTTTCCTGCAGTTCATATGTCTTTATTAGTAACAGGTTAAAAGCTGCAAAATGAACTCGTGTTTTTAAGGATGTTTTCTTGACTTGGAGGAAAACCAGGTCTTGAGAATGAGAAGGTAAATGATGATGGTACACATCTAATGCACAGGCATTCTGATAAAGTTTAATTATGATGAACAAATTTTCAACCATTTTGTGCTTTTATTCTGCAACGAAGGAAAACTTTGATTGCAAGCCCTACATGAGCACAATAATGACACCATTCAATTGCAGGTTACTAATCCTTGATGGTACTGTTAATGCAAGTGTAAATTATTATTTTGCTCTTTTATAGGTTAATGATGCTGATTGATTTATGACCATCCCATAGGAAAAAGGAAGCATTGTTATGTTGGTCGTGCCTTTAAGAATCTTCAATAAATTTCATGTTTTATACACCGAAGGACTTGTTATCTTTTTCTTATGCTGAGAATGGTTTGGTTGCGTTGGTGGTAGTTGTCGTCAGAGGCCAGAAATAAGGCTGAACTGATGGACACATGGTTTGTTGAGGTGTTCTGACTTGAATGTCAAGCTTGAATGTATTTGAGTTGCAATAAGAATCATTCGCAACCGTTCTTGAGCTTGAACATAAAGCAGGTTAGACAGGCTTTTGGTCTGTTTCTTCTTGGCGGACGTCGAACAACCACCTCTCATTGCCACACTTTGAGAAAAAATGTGATAATTGGTACCGCCGTGAGGTTTAGAAGAACATGATGCAAGCTTTGACGTGAATATTCAATTCCCCCCATGGAACCGATGAAATTGTAAGGTTGACCTAATTGGTGGTCAATTTTTCTGGCACACTTTGGTCAACGTTCTACCTTCACCAAACCTTTCACACAAAATGACTGATGGTTCTTTTGATATTTGGAACTTGATAGACAATTTATATATCCACGGAGATGGACTGTTGGGTGACGAGTGTTCGCCTGGAGCGCTTCTAGCAGACAGTAGATGCAGAATTCCAATGGGCCCCGAGGACAACTTCAGGTAGACACTACATCTGTTGTCCATTCAGTGTTTAAGGTAGTTCTTTGGATACACAAAACATGTTTGACAACTTTCTTTGTTGGAAAGTTGACTGAGTCAGAAATTAAGGTAGCTGAAATCTGAGACAATATTCATGCGGAGCTCTCCATAGTTTTGAGAAATTAGCAAAACTCATTTCACAACAATTAAAAAGAATGTAAAGGAACTTTTCTTTAAAAGTAGTCAGTAGTAGTAGTATGAGCTCGGCGGAGCTCATAAGTGGACGGAATATAAAAAGGGTGCTAAAATAAAAATGGTGCCGATTGAAGTTTGTATGCAGGATTTTCACCAGAATGTCTTAAAACACACTTGAGTATAAGTTGATGTAGTTCATTGTCTGTGCAGTAAATCCTTTTTTTACTAGTATGCATGTGAAAAGAGAAAATATGACACAAACTTTTTTTTATTCAGGAGTCCTATTAAAGTGAAACTGCGTTTGCCTAAACTCAAATACAAATATCAGCCATAATACATTTAATTTATAATGCACTTTACATTTGGATCAAATCTCAAAGTGCTACAAAGCAAAAGCAGATAAAAGCATCAATAAAAAATAAAATAACTATATAAAAGC